>JAGFNQ010000031.1:0-23639 GCA_024364735.1 Boesenbergia rotunda | reverse complement strand
GTTCACCTTGAGGGCGCCCTGGACACTCAGGGCGCCTTACTCAGCTGTTGCCTCACTCCTTTGAGCTCTCTGAGTTGCAGACACACGTTCCTTCGGTCCTGCATCAAGGGTTAGTCCAAACACAATAAATTAAATTATTTTATACAGCCTTAGCTGTCTTGGTTCTGACTTTTGGTCTCCAAAATGGAGCCCTAGGTCGAACCGACGCCTACTGTTCCCTCGACGGGGAACGCGTCCTCAACCTACTCCTCTCGGGAGAGTTTACCTGATGCCAACCGCTCCTTGGTTGGACTTTTGCCTGACGGTCCTTTTGTCAGGTCTTGTGAACTGGCAGTCCTTCGCCAGTTGCCTAGCAGTTCTTCGCTAGGACTTTTGGTGCTGGCAGTCCTTCACTAGTGCCTAGCAGTCCTTCGCTAGGGCTTGATACTGGCAGTCCTTCGCCAGTGCCTAGCAGTCCTTCGCTAGGGTTTGATACTGGCAGTCCTTCGCTAGTGCCTAGCAGTCCTTCGCTAGGGCTTTTCCTGCACACTTGATTAACTTGTTAGAAAACAAGTAAGACTTAACTTTTGACCTATGTTGCCATTATCAAAACACAGGTTTGACTTAGGTATATTTCTGCACCAACAATCTCCCCCTTTTTGATTTATGGCAACCCTAGTTCAAAAAGTTAAGTTTAAGCAAAATATAATCAAGTTTTATTTTTTTTGTTCCTCCCCTTGGAAGGAATCTCCCCCTAGATGTTTCAAAAATTGGTGGGGCAAAAAAAACTTTGCACTTTTTGAAAACCTATGTTTTAGGTACTTTTAAAAAGTATATTGAGTACTTAAAAAGTTTGAGGCTTTTAAGTTTCAAGGTACTCAAAGGTTTTTGAAAGTGTTTGCAAAAACTTAAGTACTTTAGTTAACTTTGAAAGCTTAAGTAGATATTTTGAAGGACTTAGCAGAATTTTGAAAACTTAAGTAGAAGTTTTGAAAGCTTAAGTATTTTTCAAAATTAAACTTTTGAATACAAGTTTTGAAAGCTTAAGTACTAAAAACTTTTGAATACTTTTTGAATAAAGGATGGAGTTAAGAAAATTTTGAAAAGAAAGAAATTTTACTCTCTCCTTTCCTATCTCTCCCCCTTTGCCATATATCAAAACAAATAAATACAGCATAAATCAATGAAAAAAAAAGTAAAATTTTTGCTGTACTGAATCAGTTCATCATTTACACTAAATCAATCAATTTTTCTGTAGGGGCCTGTCTAACCCAATTAGCTACTTACTAACTGTTATAAACAGTAGTTTTTGCTAGGGTTAGTCAAGTTTAAGTGTTTTTGTTCAAGTTAGATTTTCTAAACTTGACACTTAACTTGATTGCTATGTAAGTTGTATTTAGTGCCCCAATTACTGCAGATGCACTGACTTAAAGCATCTTGAATTGAGGCAAAGACCTAAGCATCTCAACCCTTTCTAGGTTATCAATCAAAAGTACCCTAAGGTGCTTGTGAGATGCTGGCTTCTAAGTCTATAGGTGCATGCAGTTCTAGGGTTAGAGCCTAGACTAAGTCCATTTTCGAAAAAAAAACCTTAGTTTTGAAGGGGGTAGTTTTTTTTAAAATAAATATAAAACTAAGTCGAAAAGATTTTAAAATTGATAAAGCTAAGTTGAAAACTGATTTTGAAATTTAAATAAAACAATTTTTCAAACTTCTAATTTTAGAAAACTTATTTTTGAAATCAAGTAGAGTAAAATCAATTGAGTTAAATTATTCTACTGAACACAATCCTAACTGCCTTCTTAGTGAACTGAACTCAGATTCAGGTAAGGGTTTTGTGAATATATCAGCTAGGTTGGATTTAGAGTCAATATGCTTAAGTGCTATTTCACCCCTGGCTACGTGGTCTCTGACAAAATGATGTTTGACTTCTATATGTTTGGTTCTGGAGTGTTGAATTGGGTTCTTGGTCAAATTAATTGAACTTATATTGTCAATAAATACTAGAGTTTGGGTGTAGTTGAGCTGGAAATCTTTAAGTGTGTGCATCATCCATAAAAGTTGTGCAACACATTCTCCTAATGCCACATACTCAGCTTCAGTTGTGAATAAAGCCACACAGTGTTGTTTTCTGCTGCACCAACTGACTAGACTCTGACCTAACAGTTGGCAGCTTCCACTCGTGCTCTTTCTATCTAATTTACAGCCTGCATAGTCAGAATCTGTGTATCCTGTTAAATCAAAGGTTGAGGTTCTAGGATACCAAATCCCTACATTTAGGGTGCCCTTTACATATCTTAATACTCGTTTTAGGGCTGCTAAGTGCGTTTCCTTAGCACAGGTTTGGTATCTAGCACACATTCCTACAGCAAAAAGAATATCAGGTCTGCTGGCTGTAAGGTACAATAGGCTACCTATCATACTCCTATAAAGCTTAAGGTCTACTAGTTTACCATCAGGGTCACTATCTATTTTTACATTAGTGGTCATGGGGGTACTTATGCTTTTAGAGTTGTCCATTTTAAATTTCTTTATTAACTCTTTAGCATATTTGAATTGATGAACGTAGTTACCATCCCTAGTTTGTTTAATTTGTAAGCCTAGGAAATAGGTGAGCTCACCAACTAAGCTCATTTCAAATTCATCTTCCATTATCTTGACAAATTCTTTTAGGAAGTTGGTGTTGGTGGACCTAAAGATTATGTCATCTACGTAAATTTGGGCAATAAATATATCTTTTCCTAGGTTTTTAACAAATAAAGTTGAGTCAATTTGGCCTTGTTTAAATTCTTTAGAAATTAAATAGGTTGATAATCGTTCATACCAGGCCCTAGGTGCTTGTTTTAGTCCATATAATGCTTTGGTTAGTTTGTAAACATGGTTAGGTCTGTCTAAGTCCTCAAACCCTGGGGGTTGTCCTACATAAACTTCTTCTTTAATAAATCCATTTAAAAAGGCTGACTTTACATCCATTTGATATAATTTGAATCCTTTATGGGATGCAAATGCTAATAACATTCTAATGGACTCAAGTCTAGCTACTGGGGCGTATGTCTCATCGTAATCTAGTCCCTCTACTTGGCTAAATCCCTTGGCTACTAAGCGGGCTTTATTTCTGACTATTTCTCCTTGATCATTTAGTTTATTTCTAAAGACCCACTTAGTATCTATGATGGATTTGCCTTCAGGTTTAGGCACTAGTTCCCAGACTTGGTTCCTTTCAAATTGGGCTAATTCTTCTTGCATAGCTATGATCCAGTCAGGGTCAGGTAGGGCTTCATCTATAGTTTTGGGTTCAATTTTCGATATCATAGCTATTTGACTAAGGTTCCTATACGAGGACCTAGTCCTGACTCCTAGAGTTGGATCACCTACAATTTGATCGGACGGGTGTGAAGAGTAGAAGGGGAGGGGAGCCCCTTTTTATAGGCAGTTTGGGCGCCCTTCCCCGTGAGGGCGCCTTGACTGGTGAGGGCGCCCTTACAGAAGAGGGCGCCTTGACCAGGCTTTAGCTGCCCTTTTGGCAGCTTTTGACCATCGAAGGACACTGGTAAGGGCGCCTTTCAGGACAAGGGCGCCTCCACCAGGTCTGTGATTCTGTTTGTGCAGCTTTCTGCCGTTGAAAGTCTGTGGGAGGGCGCCCTGCACGACAAGGGCGCCCTAAACCAGGCTGCAGCTACCTTTTGGCAGCTTTTGACCACCCTCGGTCAGCGTGCAGTGGCAGAGGCATTTTTGACCAGCCTTGGGGCGCCCACACGGAATAGGGCGCCCTAAGGACTAGCTTTAGCCCTAAGGGAGTGCATTTGACCAAATTTGACCTGATTTGACCGTGGTTTGACTTATGTTGACCGTGGTTTGACTTATGTTGACCGTGGTTTGACTATGTTGATTGTGGTTAGAATTTTAATGCAACACAGATATTAAAGTAATCATAATTTAGTCTTAATTTTACCGTCTCACCCAAATCTAGGGTTTTCAATCACGTTAACCTTATAGGTTTTGTGAGACAGTTTTTGATAGTTTTGAAAATTTTGAAAATTTTGATTAATTTTGAAAACAATTTAAAATTTGAAAACTTAAGTAATTTTGAAATTTTGAAAAGATGTTCAAATCTATAAATAACTGAATTTTTGTGTTAGATTCGAATTTGACAAAAATTAATTTGAATTTGAATTTCAAAAATTAGCTTCCAGGTCTTGGCGAGGCACTAGGCCTTCTTTGGCCGAAGCCTTATGGGATCATCCACCCTTTCCTTGACAAAGCCTTTTAATGAAATTTCATTTTCAAATTATTCTTTAAAAAATTTCTGGTCTAACTAGTTTGGATTTTGGATCGGTAGCTTCGGCTGGTTTCACCAGTCTAAAGAGACCAAGTAAACTTGATCTTATTAGAATTGGTTTCCCCAACGTACTATCATCTCACCTCCACCCAATACTATGTTTTCAAATTTCAGTTAAGTTTGTTTTGGTCCTTAAACTAGCCTAAGTCTAAGCATGGTAATTTGCAGAAATTAAATAAACAGGCAAACAATCAAGCAATCAATAATAACAAGTTTATCTAATAATAAAAATAGTTTTCAGTTTGGCTCCCCCTGGACTAAAGCCACGGTGATGGTTAGGCAAGATGTGAATCTTGTCCTTGGGGATCCAATACTGATTTGACCCAGTAGGTTGGTTCAGGCACAGTTTAGGTACCCATGCCTGAATTTTTCTTCTGGACTGATTCAGTACAGACAAATACAATCTTTGTCGGGATTTGGTTCGGTAGCCAAGTCCGGATCGATTTAGAACTGATTTCTGTTTTCCAAGGATCATGTCAAGACCCTTGGAACCAGATGTAAATCGTTCTAAAGCTGTTCTAAATTCCTTAACCTGAGTTTTCAGGGAGGAATTCTCCTTTTCAAGTTTTTCTACTTGAGTAGAAGTTCCTTCCTGAACCTTCTCGGTTAAGGGTTTAGAGTCAGCTCCCTCTTTTAGGAGTTTTACTTCCTGTCGGAGGGATTCGACCCGGAGTTTGGCTTTTGCCAAATCACGAGAAAGAAAAGAAATTAATTCAGTTAACTGTAATCTATTAAAACCAGTTACCTTTATTTCTCCGTCTTTTGTGAAAGTCAGCTCGCCGTCCTCTTGTTCTGATTCTGACTCGACTTTCTCTGATGCGGTTAGAGCTAGGAGATTGGACTGGGGTGCCTCTTCTTCTTCTTCTGAGGAAGACTCGTCCCAGGTTGTTTGCAGTGCCTTCTTTCTTCTCGTCTTCTTGGACTCTTTCAGATTTGGACACTCTGTTTTGTAGTGACCTTTTTTCTTGCACTCGTAGCAGGTCACATTAGGCTGGTTCGCGGGTTCAGTTGGTTCGTCCTTTCTTCGGCTGGTTTTCCTTTTGTTGGTTCGGTTCTTCAGCTCCTTGTAGTAGTTTCGAGCGAGCCGGACCAGCTTAGTTTGTTCTCCTTCTTCATCTTCTGAGTCTGAGTTAGACTCGGGTTCAGGTTCAGTTTTCTTCTTCGTTGTCTTTAGATTTTTACCTGCAATGAAAGCGATACCTTTTTCGACCGAATTGGTGTTAGTCTGTTCGTGCAGTTCTAGTTCAGAAAATAATTCATCTAGTTTTATTTTAGAAAGATCCCTGGATACCTTGTATGCATCTACCATAGATGCCCACAAGGTATTTCTTGGGAATGCATTTAGAGCATACCTTATTAGGTCACGGTTTTCGACCTTATGACCTATTGCGTGAAGACCGTTCATTACCTCTTGGATTCGTGCGTGGAGCTGGGCTGCTGTTTCGTTGTCGGCCATTTTGATGGTGTAGATTTTGTTCAGCAGCAGATCCCTTTTGCTGATCCTCGTGTCTGAAGTCCCTTCGTGCAGCTCGATCAGTTTTGTCCATAGCTCTTTTGCACTGTTGAAGGGGCCCACTCGGTTCAGCTCTTCCTTTGTCAACCCGCATTGTAGGGTTTGCGTTGCTTTTGCGTCGGCTTCTATCTTGCGCTTTAGAGTGTTGTCCCACTCCGAGTAGCTTTGTGGAAGTCCTTCCGCATTTCGGGGGATCTCCAGACCGGACTGGATAATGATCCACATGTCCACCTGAGTTTTCAGGTGGACCTCCATGCGACTTTTCCAGTAGGAAAAGTCTTCTCCACTGAAGAGTGGAGGTCTAGCGGTGCTGAATCCCTCTTGCATAGACATTTTGTTCTGTAACAGAAAACTTTACGAAAAAAAAAATTATCGCAAGACTTGGTCTTGGATTAGCAGTGCGGGATTAAGAAATTAAAATATCGAGGGGTGTTGCACCAACCTCGATTAACAAGAAAATTGAACAAAGAAAAGAATATTAAAAAGAATTCGAAAATCCGAAAAGAAATTTTCAAACTGGTGGTTGCACCAAGTTTGAATAACCCCGCTCTGATACCACTTGTAGGATCGAGGAGCCCGATAGAGGGGGGGGGGGTGAATATCGGAAAACTTTCGGATTTGAGTAAGAGTAGGTACGCAGCGGAATTTAAAAAGAATAAGACAGAGACACAGTTGATTTACTTGGTTCGGAGCCTGTGTCGACTCCTACTCCAAGGCCCACGGTCGTTGACCGTTTACTTTGGGCAATTCTATATAGGCGCAAATAGATTTACACAGTTTAATTACAAAGTTAAGTACAGTAAATAAAAAGAACGCTCCTTTTTACCGACGTCCGGAGTAGATCAACTTCTTCGGAGCAGCGGGACGTCGTCGGCTTGAGTTGGAGAGTTTCCGGAGCAAAGCGTGAGCACAAAAGAGCGTGGAAGCGTTGGATTCAAAAGTTGATCTGAAAGCCTTGGTCGAGGGTCCTATTTATAGGGTCTAGGGGCGCCCTGAACGTCGGGGGCGCCCTGCCACGTGTCCCAAGATCCGGATTTCGCTCGGTCAAGCGTTATCCCACCCAGATAGGGATGAGATTTGACCTCTGGGGCGCCCTGGTCGCTGAGGGCGCCTTGGTTGACCCGGTCTTCTCGGCTGGATAGAATTGATCGCCTTTGCTGGCTTAGGCGCGAAGCGCCTTGGCTCCTGAAGGCGCCTTCGGCGCTGAGGGCGCCCTGGCTGACGAGGGTGCCTTGGCTGCTGAGGGCGCCTTGCCCAGTAAGCAGCCGAAGCCCATTTTGCTTCGCTTGGTTCTGGTTCACCTTGAGGGCGCCCTGGACACTCAGGGCGCCTTACTTAGCTGTTGCCTCACTCCTTTGAGGTTCTCTGAGTTGCAGACACACGTTCCTTCGGTCCTGCATCAAGGGTTAGTCCAAAACACAATAAAATTAATTATTTTATACAGCCTTAGCTGTCTTTGTTAAATCCGACACTTTTGATTAGGTTCCGGAAATTTTCGGAGAATTACCGGATAGGTTCCGGGGCTTCCGAGTCCTTGGGCACAAAGGTAGGGATCTAAATGTAATGAAACGAATAGTTACAAGGGCTATAGCGTATATAACCTTAAGCCTAGGGGTGATTATGCAATTAGATGAAAATAGGTTGCACTAAAGTGCAAAAATGCCAACTTAAATAGCCGACTAGGGCTCAGTGATTTGCCGCAGCCAAGCCACTTCGCCCGACTCCTCCACGCACGATTGCCGCGCCTCTCCCGATCGAGCGCCGCCGTCTCCTCCACACGAAGCCGGCAAGCTCAAGGCCGACGGTTCCTCCTCCTTTTCGGCTGCGCACACTTGACGCCGAGCCCTAATCGCAGAGAAAGCCGACTCCTCAGCCGACACCTCTCCGTCTCGTAGCACTCTGCCGACTTCTCGCGGTCCCGATTCCAGCCATCGAGCACCCTAGGTCGGCAGCCTCTCCTCCTTCTTCGTCACTCTACCCGCGACCCTTGTCTACCCTACCCGGGATTGGCAGATCAAAGGGTGGCCTTCGGTTGACGGCAGGGGAGGAAGCTAGGACACAGTCGACGGCTTTGATTTGGGTAAGCTGTCAATTTTCCTTTGGGTTCTAGCATCAGATCTATGGAAGAATTGAGAGGGGATGGTGATATCACTTGTATTCTGATTTAGGGATTGCTCCGGTTCTTCTCTGTGGAGATTGGTTGCTCGATTCCTTGGCGAGGATTTACAGCTGAACGGAGAGGGACTGCGTGAGCAACAACTTAGGTAAGGATAGCTTGTGTATGTTGGTTTGATTTGGATTTTCAGTAGATTGGTTAGGTCTGTGACATTGATCCCTAAATTGAATGGAATCTGTGGTTTGACTAGTTGTAGAATCCCTCACGAATTGGGTGGCTGCTGAGTTAATGAGTTGCAATTGGAAATCGTTATGAGAGGTAATCTCATTTGGGGTTTATTTAGTCTTGCCTTAGTTGTTGCCATTTGATATCCTGCTTAGATCTTGCTAGCAGGGTAGTTATACTTGAATGGAAACTGGATTAGCTAGTTGTGGCTATTGGGTTTAATTGGAACATTAGGTTAATGGCTGCATGGATACAAGAATTTGGAATTTGGAGGGGTTAGGTTTAATTTGAAACTTAAACCTAACAACCTAAGCTTAAGGAACATGAATTCGGGTTTACCTTCAAAGTAAATTTAATCTTAATTACAAGGGTAATCAACTGGAAAAGGACGGATTCGGTAAACCCTAAAATGGATTAGTGATTAATTAGCTAGTTATTATTTGTGTAATAGCTAATTAAATTACATCCTTGATACAGGAGCTTGATCGGATTTATTGTTACTTATTTTGACGGGTGGTTCTATCTCGATTGATACAGACTTCACTTATTTGGAGGCCGGTACCCTTTGACTTATCTCTTTTGATATTGTCATGTGATTATGCATAGACTGTTATAGATAGCAGTAAGATTATACGCTATCCCTGTTTATTATGCCTGTTCTGGATACTTGTTGTTTATCCCTGGTTATTATGCCTGTTCTGGATACTTGTTGGTTATCCCTGTTTATTATGTCGGTCCTAGATACCTGTGGTTTATCCCTGAGTTATTATATTGTATGTTCCATACAGTCTCAGGTATTGTCATATCTATATGTATGCTTAGAGATCGTGTTGTATCCCCTGTCTTTGACCTTGAGGGATTTGTAGTTTTTAGCCAGTATACCTTGTAGGTTACCTGTATATCCTGTTGTAGGATTTCAGACTGAGACTTAGTATACTAAGGACATGGGGAGGGAGGTATGTGTATCTATCATACACCATCCTTGCATTGTTGCATGCCGGCGATCAACGACTCCCTTGTGGTTGAGCCTAATCGTCTTCCGGCACATGATATGCACACACGACCACTCATGGGTTAGTGGATACCGCTGGGTGTGTGCATTTGCTCTGTATTGCTCCGCTCGTCCGCTCAGGGGTAGTGGTTTCAGAGCGTGGTAGCAAGCAGGGATCCCTTCTCTACCCATAGACCAGAGAAGATGAGAGAGATATCTCCCCCATATATACATGGGGCGAAGCGATAGCTCCACTAGCATCCTGTCCACTCGGTCACTCAGGAGCAGTGATGGCAGAGTACGGACAGTGTCACAGCTCTACTTCACTCGGCCGACACAGTATCGCCTGTCTCGGTGGCTTGACTGGAGTTAGGGGGTGACCATGGCATTGCACCATGTGCATATTTTGCATCGTGCATTGTTTGCTGCACTTGATTGCTGCACTTATTTGACATGCATATTCTGGAGACTTGTTATCTGAGATTATATGTCTTTTGATATTCCCTTGGTACTTATTACACTCTTTCCAGGTTAGATGGATTCAGGTATGTACTTACCCAGTATTTTCAGTTCCAGTCTTTCCCTATTGTTGTTATGAGACTGTATTAGCTAAACTCTTGTTGTTAGTATAACTTTCTATGCATATCTCTTGGGTATTCGCTGAGCTATGGACTCACCCCGTTGCCATACATTTTATTTCAGGTTGATGCCTGCCAGGAGATCCCTAGCAGCCAGTCCCCAGCTCCAGAGGAGCCCTGTTTGGTTTTATATTTACGTTGTTTTGGTTATGGACCTTGTAGTATACATTTTGCTTCCGTTGCCAGGTTTCGAACATGTATTCATGTTTTATTCGATGGTATTGTACTTTTGAGTCCTATGTTGAACTTCGTGGGGTTTTGGCTTTGTTCCTGCCCCCTGGCAGCTCAGGTGAGACCGTATTTTGGTTTTACGATAGCTATAGTCTTATAACAGCTATTTCTGCATGGATTGGAGGCCTGAGGCCATTTAACTGCGTGGTTGTGAAATATTTATCTGTTTGTATGTGTAAATTGTCCGTCGGACAGGGGAGGTGCTGTCCGATTTTATATTGGAACAGCGGCTCCTGGGTCTCGGGGAGTGACAGTCTTGGTTCTGACTTTGGTCTCCAAAATGGAGCCCTAGGTCGAACCGACGCCTACTGTTCCCTCGACGGGGAATGCGTCCTCACCTACTCCTCTCGGGAGAGTTTACCTGATGCCAACCGCTCCTTTGGTTGGACTTTTGCCTGACGGTCCTTTGTCAGGTCTTGTGAACTGGCAGTCCTTCGCCAGTTGCCTAGCAGTCCTTCGCTAGGACTTTTGGTGCTGGCAGTCCTTCGCCAGTGCCTAGCAGTCCTTCGCTAGGGCTTGATACTGGCAGTCCTTCGCCAGTGCCTAGCAGTCCTTCGCTAGGGCTTGATACTGGCAGTCCTTCGCCAGTGCCTAGCAGTCCTTCGCTAGGGCTTGATACTGGCAATCCTTCGCCAGTGCCTAGCAGTCCTTCGCTAGGGCTTTTCCTGCACACTTGATTAACTTGTTAGAAAACAAGTAAGACTTAACTTTTGACCTATGTTGCCATTATCAAAACACAGGTTTGACTTAGGTGCATTTCTGCACCAACACATTGTTGATAGCTTTAAAGTGGAGCTGGATGGATAAATGTAACATGTCCCCCCGGGGGAGACCATTAACACCCCAACCCCGCTGTGCCGGCTATTGGAAGACCCATCCACGTAGATCTTCCACATTCCTTCAGCCTCGGACTCCGGGACAGTCTCCAGCATGAAGTCTACGAGGGCTTGCGCCTTGATAGTGTCACAAGGCCGGTACTCATTACCATATTCGCATAGCTCCGTCGTCCATTTGATCAGCCGATCGGATGCCTCGGGGTTGGTGAGGACCCGCGCGAGTGAGCTGTTGGTGAGGACTGCGATGGGATGTGCCAGAAAGTAAGACCTTAACCTCCGGACCATTAAGACCAGAGCATAAGCTAGCTTCTCCATCGTAGTGTATTGCGTCTCTGCATCCTTGAGGAGATGTCCGAAGAAGTATATGGGATATTGCACCATACCCTCTTCTCGGACCAGTGCCAAGCTTACGCTTGCTCTGCTGCAGATAGGTAGACAAATAAGGTCTCCCATTCCACCGATTTGTAGAGGATGGGGAGCCCGACGAGATAAGTCTTCAGGTCTGCGAACGCTTGCTCACACTATTCATCCCACTCGAATTTGGCTGTTTTTCTCAGAATCTTGAAGAACGGTAGGGTCTTATCTACCGACTTGGAGATGAATCTGGATAGCACCGTGATCCTCCCATTCAGCCGCTGTACTTCCTTGAAGTTGCGAGGGGATGACATATCCAGAATGGCCTTTACTTTTTCCGCATTGGCCTCGATACCCCTCTCCGTTGTTGGTGCTTGGATGGCTAGAGAGGGGGGGGGGGTGAATGTAGCCAGACACAAAAATCACTTTGATATTTTAAAACTTTTGCACTTGAATGTTAGTAGCACAGCGGAAGCAATACAAGAACAGAAACTATGCAGAAATGAAAAAAAAAACCAAAACGCTAACAAGGATCGTTTACAAGGTTCGGGGATAACTTGCCCCTACTCCTTGGCATGCCCGTGAGGTGGGTGATGTTGGTACAGACAGCACCCAAGTCGAACCTGGGTTTTGATAATGACAAAGGGTTCAAAAGTTAAGATGTTATTTTTATCTAACATGTTACTTGAGTATACAGACTGAAGTCCAAGCGAGGGACTGCTAGGCACCTAGCAAAGGACCGCTAGGCATCGAAACCCTAAGACCTGGCGAAGGGCTGCTGGGTACCTAGCGAAGGGCTGCTAGGAGTCGAAGACCTAGCGAAGGAATGCTAGGCACCAGGCGAAGGACTGCTTGGTAACGAAGACCTGGCGAAGGACTGCTAGGCACCAGGCGAAGGACTGCTTGGTAACGAAGACCTGGCGAAGGACTGCTAAGGACCATGCGAAGGACTGCTTGGTAACGAATAACTGACGAAGGACTGCTAGGCACCTGGCGAAGGACTGCTGGGCAAAAGTCCAACCGGAGGAGCCGGTTGGCAACAGGTAAATTCTCCTGAGAGGAGTAGGTGAGGACACGTTCCCCGTCGAGGGAACAGTAGGCGTCGGTTCGACCTAGGGTTCCATTTAGGAGACCCAAAGTCAGAACCAAGACAGCTACGGCTGTAAAATTCACTAACATTCTTGCTTTGTTTTGTTTGGTACTAACCCTGGATGCAGGACCGAAGGAACGAGTTTCTGCAGCTCAGAACGCCCCAATGGAGAGGGGCAGCAGCTGGTCAGGCGCCCAGGAGGTCCCGGGCACCCAAAGTCAAAGCCAAACATGAGTTGAGCAAGAAAACGCTTCGGAAGCTCACTCGGCTAGGCGCCCCCAAGCTCCCGGGCGACCCCATGGTCCCGGGCGCCCCGGATGCCTCGGGCGCCCTGGGCCCAAGCCAACGAAGCAATTGGATTGAAGTTAGCCGAGAAGCTAGCAAGACCAAGTCAAGCAGGGCACCCTCTGTGTCCCGGGCGCCCCCGTCAAACCTCGAGCCCGATCTTGGAGGGATAAGGGCTGCCCGAGTTCCGGACGAAGGTTTGCGGATCGAGAGACACGTGGAGGGCGCCCCCAGCGTCCCGGGCGCCCCCAGGTGCACTATAAAAGGGGCTCGACCCCCAGGGCTTCTAAACACATTTTTTTCAACGCCTTAATACTCTTCGCTCTGTTGGAAATGAGATGGCTAGAGAGGGGGGGGGGGGTGAATATAGCCAATCACTTTTTCTTGCACTTAACAGGTTTCCTGCACTCAACTTATCAGTAGCATAGCGGAAGAAACAAAGGAAAATGAAGCAGTGCAGTAAACAAAAAAAGAAATGAAAGCAAACAGAGACAACTGCCAAGATCGCTAACAAGAGGGTTTACAAGGTTCGGGGATAACTTGCCCCTACTCCTTGGCGTGCCCTTAAGGTGGGCGATCCCTTGATCGTCGGCAGATTAAGCCCCGGTTTTCACCGGATATAACGCAACCTCCTTCTCGGTGGAGAAACCTCTCCACAGCGTTTCAATCACAGATAAAGTTTAAGCACAAAGAAACAACTAGAAGGATCTTACTCAAACACTTAGCAAGGACAAGAACACAGCAAGCTTCCCTGAGCTCCACCCAGTGGCGATCTCACGCAAGAACCCTTCTTCGTGTCTTCCCACTGTCGGACTCCAAGCTCCTTGTTCTCTCCTTCATGCGCTCAAGTAATGAATGATTGCTTCTCAATCGCTTGCTCAAAGTGATGAAAACTTCAAGAACACAGCAAGCAAGTTGTGGAGAACACAAGGCGCGGCAAGAACACTAGTTCACGAACTCTGCTTCCACGAAGCCAACTTCCGCCCTTTTGATTCTCCACACAGCACCAGGTGATAACATCCTCCGTAGCCTCCAGCTACCTCACTGCCAACGCCAGCTACCACTGAGTCCTCTCTGGTCTTCCTGAGATCCCCTCAGCTAAGCCCCAGTCTCGGCTCTAGTCTGCAGCTCGGCCGTTGCAACCGGAAATGGAGAATCAGACAAACCTGCTCCATGGAAAGCCTCCATTGACCTCTCCTTTAGTGTTTGAATCCTCCCCTATCATCTGCAACTTAATCAGACTGTTAGAGCAGTAAATCACACAGTAAATCAAATATCAGAGGCAAATAGCAACGAATCGGATACGATCAGACTCTCTGACCGCGTCTGACAGTGCAATTTGAATTAAAGTGATCGGTCACCGGACCGATCCAGGGCTTGTGGGTCGGTCACCAGACCGATCCACAGCTTCGCTGGGATTCCCAGCTCTCGCGGCTATACACGCCTGATCGGTCACCCGACCGATCAGAGTGAAGCCTAATCGATCACCAGACCGATCAGAGTGAAGCCTGATCAGTCACTCAGACTGATCCGGACAGATGAACAGTGATTTTTTAATCAGATCCAAACTCCCTGATCCGTCACCGGACCGATCCAGGGTCTGATCCGCAAGGGAACGCACTCACCGTCTGCTCCCTGATTGGTCACCAGACCGATCAGGGGCAAGGCAGCAAGGAAGCAGCCTGCTCCCTGATCGGTCACCGGTCTGATCAGGAGCCACACAGTAGGTTCCCAACCTCACTGTGCGCTCCCTGATCAGTCACCAGTCGGATCAGACATCGTTGGATCGGTCACCAGACCGATCCACGAAGGAGCAGCGTGCCAATGTCCCTGATCGGTCACCAGACCGATCCAGGGACTCAAACCTAGAGCTCCAAGCTAGGAATTCATCCACCTTAGCCCTACAAGCTAAGGATTTTTCCATCTAACTCTCCAAGTTGGGAATTTGCACCTAACCCTCCAAGTTAGGACTTTTCACCTAGCCCTCCAAGCTAGGACTTTTCACCCAACCCTTTCGAGTTAGAACATCATCCAACCTAGCCCTCCAAGCTAGGCACCTGACCCTCCAAGCCAGGACTTTTTCACCTAATTCTCCAGGATGAGAATTTGCACCTAACCCTCCAAGTTAGGACTTTTCACCTAGCCCTCCAAGCTAGGACTTTTCACCCAACCCTTCCGAATTAGGACTTTTCCAACACCTAGCCCTCCAAGCTAGGATTTTTCACACCTAACCCTCCAGGTTAGGATTTTTCATACCATGCCTGATCCCCGATCAGGACTTAATCATAATCAAACATCATCCACCTAAACTAAAATCGGTGTCAACACCAAAACAACAATCAGGGCCAGACTGCATCAACAATCTCTCCCTTTTTGTTGTTTGACAACCTGATTTTAAGTTTAGGGATTCTTAATCAAATTTTCCAAATTTAGAATCATAGGGGAATCCAGATCCTCCCCCTACAACATGATCATCCTAAACTTAACCTCCCCTCTCTAGCCATCTCGTTTCCAACAAGTGGTATCAGAGCTTGGGGCTCTGTTTACAGCTTAACATCCAAGAGTTATCAACAAGATGGCTTTGAGAGAAGGCTTCTCTACCACCCGACCTCCATTCTTTGATGGCGTCGACTTTCAATATTGGAGATCAAAGATGGAATACTATTTGAAGATGGATATCCACACTTGGTTCGCGGTGATGGAGGGATTCATCCCTCCTAAGGATGACGAAGGCAAAGAGCTTGAGTCGTGGAGGTGGACTGCTGAACAAACTCGGAAGAGTGAAGCCGACGCGAAGGCGGTTGTCACTCTACAATGTGGCATGAACAAAGACCAACTCATCAAGGTTGGTCCTTTCACAAGTGTGAAGGACTTGTGGAACAAACTCATTGAGCTTCACGAAGGCACCCGAGACTCTAGAATCGCAAAGAGGGACTTGTTCCTCAATCAACTTCAAAATCTCTACATGAAGGAGAATGAGTCAGTAAGTGAGCTTCATAGCCGATTCAAGGAAGTCCTCAATGGGCTTCACTCAATTGATGAAAAGGTCGAGAACCGCGACCTTGTGAGGTATGTCTTGAAAGCATTTCCAAGGAATGCTTTGTTGGTGCAGAAAGCACCATATCGAACCTTGTTTTGATATTGGCAAAGGATTCAAAGTTAAGTACTATTTGTGATCTAACGTTGTTCACTGAGTGTGCAGAAAAAGCCCTAGCGAAGGACTGCTAGGCACCTGGCGAAGGAATGCCAGGATACAAAGCCCTAGCGAAGGACTGCTAGGCAACTAGCGAAGGGCTCCTAGTCACCAAGTCCTAGCGAAGGACTGCTAGGCAATTGGCGAAGGACTGCCAGGAAACAAAGTCCTAGCGAAGGGCTGCTAGGCACCTGGCGAAGGAATGCCAGGACACAAAGCCCTAGCGAAGGACTGCTAGGCACTGGGCGAAGGAATGCCAGGGTAAGAAGCCCTAGCGAAGGACTGCTAGGAGCCAGGCGAAGGACAGCTTGGGACTGAAGCCCTAGCGAAGGAATGCTAGGCACCGGGCGAAGGACAGCTCGACATCTAAGACCTGGCAAAGGACCGTCAGGCAAAAGTCCAACCAGAGGAACGGTTGGCATCAGGTACACTCTCCCGAGAGGAGTAGGTGAGGACGCGTTCCCCGTCGAGGGAACAGTAGGCGTCGGTTCGACCTAGGGTTCCATTTTGGAGACCCAAAGTCAGAACCAAGACAGCTAAGGCTGTATAATCTAATATTTTATTGTTTTATTGTGTTTTGGACTAACCCTGGATGCAGGACCGAAGGAACGTGTGTCTGCAGCTCAGAAATCCTTAAAGGAATGAGGCAACAGCTGACCAGGGCGCCCGGAGTGTTCCGGGCGCCCCCAAGGTGAACACAAAACACAAGAAAGCAAGATGGGCTTCGACAGTTCAACTCCCGGGCGCCCCCAGCGCTCCGGGCGCCCCCAAGCGCAAGCATCGAAACTCAACCCAGCGAAGCCGAGGGATAAGATTTGACCCGGTCAACCCCGGCGCCCCGAGCGCTCCGGGCGCCCCGGTCAAAGCGGATCCCGAAGATGAAGGGATCAGACGCTGACCGAGACTGAGCTGGATCAATCGACACGTGGGGGGGGGCGCCCCCGACGTCCCGGGCGCCCCCAGGCCCTTATATAAAGGGCCCTCGACCCCAAGCTTCGAACAACAATTTTCTTCAACGCTTCGACGCTCTTCTGCTCCCGCGCACTGCTCCAGAATCCTCCCAACTCGAGCCGACGACGTCCCTCCGCTCCAAGATTCAAAATAGATTGGACGTCGGTAACGAAGAGCAACTTTTCTTTAAGTTACTATACTGCAATTGTAAAATTTCTGTAAACTGTTTTTCGCGAACTTATAGAATTGCCCGCAGAAAACGGTCAACGACCGTGGGCCTTGGAGTAGGAGTCGACCTAGGCTCCGAACCAAGTAAAACCACCTGTGTCTGTGTGCTTTTAATTTTAATCTTCCGCTACGCATTCTCTTTTCAAATCCGAACGATTTCCGATATTCACCCCCCCTCTATCGGTTCTCTCGATCCAACATGCTTTGTGGTCATCCATGGTGGATGCCTACAAAGTATCCAAGGATCTATCTATTGTAAAGTTAGATGATTTATTTTGTGAGATGGAATTGCATGAAATGACTAACAAAGGCCTCAAGGAGAAGGGGATTGCCTTAGTTGCAGGGGACCGAACCAACAAGAAGAAGAAGGAGAAGAAGAAGGAGAAGGAGGTCTCTTCGTCTTCATCCTCTTCCGAATCCGAGTCCTATTCCGAGGAAGATGGCAGAGGCTCTTCTTCCTCCGAGATGGTGAACTTTGTGAGGAGAATGATGCGAAGGAATCGACGTTTCAAGAGTAGAGGTAACACTAGTGAAGTTAAGCTTGATAAGACTAATGCATCTTGCTTTGAGTGTGGTAGAAAAGGGCATTTCAAGAATGAATGTCGAAAACTAAAGAAGAAGGAGGAGAAATCCAAAAGAAAAGAAGAGAGATCCAAGAAGAAGAAGAAGACCTTGAAGGCCACTTGGGATGAGTCATCCTCAAGCTCATCCAATGAAGAGGAGGAGAAGAGCACAAGGCAAGTGGCACTCATGGCTCTTGGAGAGGAGAGCAGTGATGAATCTTCAAGCTCCTCAAACGCGGCTTCATCATCTTCGGATGATGAAGAGGTAACTTCTCCCGAGCTTGAAAAGTGTTATAGAGCAATTGCATGTTTAACTAGTATGCTTAAGAAGTCCAAAAATAAGGTTAAAGCATTGCAATTAGAAATTGATCAATTGAAAGCATCTAGGGATGATAACATTGATGATTTACATGTTGAACTGCTAGAAGATGAAATTAAATCATTGAAACTTGAAATTGAAAATTTGAAGTCCTCTATAGTTGAGGAAGTCAATGATTTGCATGATGAATTGCTAGTAGAGGAAAACCAATCATTGAAGAGTGAAGTTGAGAAGCTCAAGAATATTCTTGGGAAATTCTCAACTAGCTCTAAGACCCTAGATATGATCCTAAATGCCTAAAGGGCGGTTTACAATAGGGCCGGTATTGGTTACCGTCCTAAGGAACCGTCATTTGTGTCTCTCATGTCTAGGACTGATATGAGACAATCTAGGACACCCAAAATCCAAAAGAAAATGGTCAAGGCATGGGTGCCTAGGTCATGTTTAGTTGATGCTTTAGGTCCCAAGGTTTGGGTACCTAAAACTTCTATTTTTCGAATTGTGTAGGTTATGATTGAGGGGGAGCATCTATCAACTTGGTTCGTTGATAGTGGATGCTCCAAACACATGACCGGGGATAGATCATTGTTTACCACACTTCACAAGAAAAGTAGAGGTAATCTATCATTTGGTAACAATGGTAGTCTTAAGATCATAGGGATAGGAGACATTCAAATATCCGAATGTCTTAGAATTTCAAATGTCCTTCTAGTCAAGGGGATGAAATTTAATCTCCTAAGTGTGAGTCAATTGTGTGACACGGTGTAGCGACCCGTCTTCTCTACCTTAGACGGATCGTTACTTTTGTCTACTTCTCGACTCTAATGCACGACTAAAAATGCGGAAATCTTTTTTTTCTTTCTAATCTATCTAAGAATGATATTCTAACTTAAATAGTCATGCATGATACCATGTCACACTTTCTTTCTCAAAAACTCGTAAGAAAATACTTATTGAAACTTGCCTTGCCCAACTTAGCTTACGGGTATCGGTCGACTGCTATATGGCAGTCGACTGATACCAGGCGACTGCCCTTTTGGCAGTTGCCTGGTGCACCGAACAGAAGCTGCTGTTCGATAGGGCAGTCGACTGGTACTGTACCAGTCGACTGGTACGCCTGAAAACCTGCATTTCAGAATTTGAATCTCATCTCCAAACATCCACCAAACACATACTTTCGAGCCATACAAAAACATAACATCATTTCTATACTCCATACTAGTTTTCTAGACATTTTAGCCAATCAAAACGAATCCATAAACTTGAAATTAGGACTTTTGCGAGATTTAGCAAGTTATGAAAATCTATATAAACTTTAGGCTAGAGTTTGTACCAAACTTAACTTCTAACCATTGAAACTCATCACACGAAGTTCTATAACATCACTAAGGCATTATGGAATGAGAAAGCAACTTTTCTAAGAATAATTGAGCAATAAAAACTGGATTCAAAGGAAAACTAGCTCTATCTTGGCACATGCATCAATAGCTCCAACAAAGTATCAATATTCAAAACTACTCACACTTCTACTCATCCAATGCAATCATGAGGATATTTATGCTAAATGAAATGACATAGAATCTTTACTTGTGGTTCTAAGACATGCAAAATGTCAAAACACCAATACTTGGATAAATTCTATATAGTCTAACTTAAACTAAGAATTTATTCATCTTGTCCCAAGGACCTCTCCAAGGTCAACCACCACACACACTTCACTCAGCACCGCCTCGTCGTCTTCCTTCAGAATAGCTTGCCTTTACCTTTATCTGCAGTAAGAGGAAATGCAACTAGTAAGCAAAAAGCTTAGTAAGTACTATCTAGCTCACGAAATCTCGAAATGTGCAAACATGCTTCTTGAACAATATGAAATCACATGAGATACTTATATGCTTGAAAGAAAACTAAACTAAACATGTATAACTCAAAACATGCATACTCAAGCATTAATAAATCTCAATTTACTTTTCTTGGCTCAACTTGAAACTTTAGCTATTCTTTAACTTTTTTGAAAACTCTTTAAACTTTAGAAACTTTGCTAAAGCATATACTTGAAAATAATAATCACTTGGATCCACTGAAGACGTAAGTACCATCTCATGCGCGTTCCCTAAAAGGTTGGGGTAGCGAGCCACCAATCCTAATAGAGCAGACCTTGGTCTACCAGGACCAAGACCTTGGAATTGGACACCTGGATTTCTTTAACGACGCCCTTGGACGCCGGGTACTGGCCTTGGAAAATAAAATAGCTTTTCTTTCTTTTTCTTTCTTATCTGTAAATGCCTTGGCATTTTCTCGAGCACCTTGCGTGCTAAAATCCCTAAGTCTTGACTTTTGGGGATTTCTTAAGGCCTTGGCCTTTTCTTTTCTTATCTTTATCTTCTCTTTTCTTTTCTCATAGCTTTTCTTGGACCCTAATCTCATATAGGGTACTCAATAAAATATATATAAGCATATAATGAACTAAGATCACATGCAAAAATCTTAACAAGAAGGAAATATCTCTTTTAAAAACTTTTAAGGGAAATTCTTGCGGAAAAACCGCCTCTTACTGCAGGTGAGCAGTACTTACATTGGTTTCCTTGAACTTACAACCAAAATTGACGTCTAGGGCTCGGGAGAAGCTTGAAATCTCTACGAACCGTCCGCGCCTACGTGTTCTTCTCGTCGAGACGGACGAAACGCTCCGTCTCCTTGGTTCCCTCTTGGCCGGCGCCCCCTTGGAAGAGGAGGGAAGAGCTTGGTGCTTGGTGTGCGCACAAGAGAGGGGAAAAGTTTCGTGCGTCGCGCGGCTAGGGTGAGGAAGAGAGAAAACCAAAAATCCAATTTCCTCTCTTAACTTATCTATTTATACTATCTTTATGAAAAAGCGTAACTACTCTATAATTATATTTCTCTCCACCTTTTGTTGTGCTTGATACCCTAGCCTGGCTGGTCGCGCGCTTGCCTGGTTTCGTGCTGGTCGCGGGTTCGAACCCCCTGCTGCCCTTAAACATTTTTTTCTCCCTTTCTTTTTTTTTTCTTCCTTTTTAAAATACTAAACGGACTCGGAAAATTCCATAAAAATATTCTAAAAATTCCTAAAAATATCTAGAATATTTCTAAACCATTTTAAAATAATTCTAAGGACTTTAAGAACTAAAAATGGAAATTTTGGGGCGTTACACACGGGTTACACAATTGACTTCCAACCAAGTCAATGTCTAGTTAGACAAAATGACACCTTGGACACGGTACTAGTAGGAGCAAGAGTAGACAATATTTATCAAGTTTCATTTAAAAGTGCTACTAATGCTTTTGCTAAGTGTTTCATGTCAAAAGAAGATGAGTCCACCCTTTGGCACCGGAGGTTAGCACATGTTAACATGAAGAACATCTGGAAGTTGGCCAACAAGGGATTAGTCCGTGGCTTACCAAGTATCAAGTATGAGAAAGATAAACTTTGTGATGCATGTCAAATGGGTAAGCAAACAAAATCTGCACATAAAGGTAAAAGCGCTGTAAGTACTTCCAATGCACTATATTTACTTCATATGGATCTATTTGATTGTAGTACTATCATATCATTGAATGGAAGTAGATATTGCTTTGTGATCATTGATGATTTCACTAGATATACATGCACTTACTTTTTAAAATATAAGGACCAAACCTTAGATATTTTCATTTCTTTTTGTAGAAGAGTTGAAAATGAAAAATCATCAACCATTAAGACAATTAGAAGTGATCATGGAGGTGAATTTCAAAACCAAAGGTTTTTAGAATTTTGTCAAGATAGAGGTTATAACCATGAGTTCTCTACTCCTAGAACACCACAACAAAATGGTGTTGTAGAGAGGAAGAACCGTGTTCTTCAAGAGGCTGCACGAAGCATGCTTAATGAGTACTCACTCCCGAGTTACTTATGGGCTGAAGCTGTAAATACAGCTTGCTATGTGTAAAATAGAGTCCTCATCCATAGGTTTTAGGAAAGACTCCCCATGAACTTTGGTTTGGAAAACCACCTACGGTTAAACACCTTAGGGTGTTTGGTTGTAAGGTGTTCATTCTAAACACCAAGGACCACCTTGGGAAGTTCACGGCAAAGGCTGATGAAGGGATACTAGTCGGGTACTCCCTCGTTAGCAAAGCCTACAGAGTCTACAACAAGAAATCTAGATTGGTTGAAGAGTCTTCTGATGTGGTCTTTGAAGAAATTCCAAAATCAATTGACCAATCAGAAAATGTAGAAGGAGTTCAACTCGAACTTAGGAGACTAAGTTTGAAAGACACTCCAAGTGTTGTTGATGGTGATGAGTCTGATGACGGTGAACCTAGACAACCCATTGATCAGCCGAATCCTGAGGCTGAACTTGTGTCTAGTGAACCCGTACAAGAAGCACCACCAACTCCTAGGCAAACTAGATTAGCCTCTAGTCATCCCCAAGACCAAATTGTTGGAGACATCCATCATGGGGTTAGGACTAGATCATTCTTCCGGAATGAGGCTAATGAAGTTGCCTTAATTTCTGAAATTGAACCTAGGAAAATTGATGAAGCATTAAGTGATCCCGATTGGATCATTGCAATGCAAGATGAACTAGGTCAATTTGAGAGGAGTGAAGTTTGGGACTTAGTCCCTAGACCTAAGAAGACCACCATTATTGGAACCAAATGGGTCTTCAAAAACAAATTAAATCATAAGGGAGAAATCATTAGAAACAAGGCACGCTTGGTAGCCAAGGGCTACAGTCAAGTTGAAGGCCTTGATTATGATGAGACTTATGCTCCCGTGGCACGATTAGAGTCCATCCGATTGATGCTTGCATTTGCAGCACATCGTGGCTTCAAGCTATACCAAATGGACGTCAAATCGGCCTTCCTAAATGGTTTGATTAGAGTAGAGGTCTACGTCGAACAACCTCCGGGGTTTGAGAGTACCGAATTTCCAAACCACGTGTTCAAGCTCAAAAAGGCACTTTATGGCCTTAAACAAGCACCCCGAGCTTAGTATGAGCGGTTGTCGACATTCTTGATTGAGAAGGGCTTTGTTAGAGGCCAAATAGATCCTACACTATTTCTACAAAAAGATGGTGACAATATTTTTGTAGCCCAAGTATATGTCGATGACATAATTTGTGGATCAAATAATAAGGGCTATTTAAATGAGTTCATTGGACACATGGAGAGTGAGTTTGAAATGAGTCTAGTGGGAGAGTTGACCTTCTTCCTTGGACTTGAAATCAAGCAAACTCGCGATGGTATCCATGTGCACCAATCAAAGTATACACAAGAAATACTTCGAAAATTCAACATGAGTGATTCAAAAGAGGTAACCACTCCTATGAATACAAACACAAGACTAGACAATGATGAGAGTGGTAAACCCGTTGATTTGACTCAATATCGGAGCATGATAGGCAGTTTGCTATACCTTACAGCTAGTCGACCTGATATACTATTTGCTGTGGGTATGTGCGCTAGGTATCAAGTTTGTGCCAAGGAATCTCATCTAATCGCCGTTAAGCGAATTTTGAGATATCTCAAAGGCACGATTAGAGTCGGTCTATGGTACCTCCGTACCGAATCTTTTGATTTAATTGGCTATACGGATTCCGACTACGCTGGATGTAAGTTGGACCGGAAAAGCACAAGTGGCGGTTGCCAATTCTTAGGTTCGTCCTTAGTAAGTTGGTCAAGTCGGAAGCAACATTGTGTTGCTCTCTCCACGACCGAGGCAGAATATATCGCCATGGGAGAGAGTGTATCACAATTGTTGTGGATGATACATACTTTAGAGGACTATGGA
>JAGFNQ010000030.1:0-20971 GCA_024364735.1 Boesenbergia rotunda | reverse complement strand
AGTCTATACATAGACAGGTCAGTGAAGTTCTTACCGCAGCTTAAGTGCGATGTTCCTTTGACTTGCGGTGTTCAAGTCATCTTGGTCATGGAGACTTATACTTTAACATCTTAAGCAAGCATCTCCAAGGAGGTGTGGACCCAGGATGGTTGGGTATAAGCCGAAGTGCCCGAAGATGTTTGAACAGCCTACAAAGGATTCACCACTCCTTGCGAGGAGATGTATACCCAGGCCTATCGTCGGATTGTTACTCAAAGCCTCTGGCCAGAGCATGTCATGTTTAGAGTATGAGTCTCTTAAATACATGAGAGTAATTAGAAATCCAAAGGACGAGAAAGACACTACTTGGGCTAGGTGTGACGTAGTCAGCCTAGTGGGGACTGACACACACAGACCATGTCCTGAACCAAGTGGGTATAAGATGGTGAAGGGAATGAGGCACGATTCATTAGAGCTGCTGAAGGGTTTCAGAATAGTTTCTGATGTCAACCGTTGATCTTTCGATTAATTGGGGATCATGATGTACTACTAGGTGCCACTCATGATCGTTCTATAATTGATGAATTACAGACGTCCAACATAAATCGAAAGCCTATTTAGTCACACGCACTACGAGTAATCTGAGGGATTTAAAATGAGTTGAAAATTAGATTTTTCGATCAAGAGAAATAAGTCGAATCTGAATTAATCAGAGGCGCAACGGAAGTTAAAAATGGTTATGACTTTTGAAGGATTATTGGGCGAATTAAATGAGTTTAATTCGCGAGGGCTTTGGCTTGGTGTGGTCGGCCAAAGAGGGTGCCCTGTTTGGCCGGCCACTACAAGGAGAGAAAACCAATTTATTTGGTTTATTTTATAAAATAAATCAAGCGCGATTTGCTTTATAAATTATGGATAAATAAATCTATATAAAGAAATTTATATAAAGAGATTTATATATAGAAATTTATATAAAGAAATTTATTCCTTTTTATGAAAATTAAAATGAACCATGCATTAGTTTATTTTAATTTTATAAAATCAATTATGAATTGATTTTTCCATGATAAGAAAAATTTATAAATTTCTTGTAAATTTTTATTCCATAATAAAAGGAGAGATGTTTTTGTTTTATTAAAAAGTTAGTTATAATAAAACTTGGCATAAAAGGATTAATTCATAACAAAATTTATAGGATAAATTTCTTATGAAAAATTCCATTAAAGGGGAAAAACTTGGCAAGGGAGAGGCTACTATATAAAGGAACCAAGGCTAGGCTTGAATTCCTCAATTGAGTTATCAAGAGATCTAGTAGCTCTCTCCCTCTCTTATTCTCTCCCTCTCCTTCTCTCCTCCTCCTCGGGCCGGCGCCCCCTCTTCCTCATCTTAGGGCCGGCGCACACCCCACCTAGGGCCGGCGCATCCTAGGGTTGCCGCGAGTCATCTCCACCAAGTAGGTGCCAAAGAAGAAGAAGAAGAAGCGGGTCGCAACTCCTTCCTTCCCGGAATTTTGATTCCGTTACTTGGTGGTTAGTTTCCATCTTTCTCTCTTGTTTTTCTAGTTGTGCCTTTGGAGAATCTAGTAGTTCTCATCGGCACAAAACTCGTGACTTTGCGAAGTCATCCCGAAGAGAACTCGGCGTGGACGCGAATAGAGGCGGAGCTTCCAAGGGACGCTACGGTTGAATCTCGTCCCTTACTTCGAGTTACGCGAGGTACTAAGTAAATTAGTTTACTTTTTCGCAAAATTTTAATTTATGATCATGTCCACACATCATAAGGTCGCATGCTAGATACGTGGTTTAAAATATTTTGAGAAATTATTTATGCTAATTCTTCCGCTGCACGTAAATATTTTAAAATTTACGAATCCGTATCCTTGTCAACATGCACCCGGTCCCAACAGTGGTATCAGAGCCAGTTATTGTTCGACATAATCATATAATTGTTTTGTGGAAAACTTTGTCATGATCTTAATTTTGGAAAATTTTTCAATTATGGAAACTTTCCAATTATTATAAATTTTAGATTTAGGAATTTCAAAGTTTGGAAATCCTCATGAAATTTCTTAAACTTTTGAAATTTTCTAGCTTCTAAAATTTTATAATAATTGTGAAAACTTCCCATCTTTGGAAACTTTCCAATTTTGGATATTTTTCTATTTTAGAAAATTTTCAATTTTGGAAATATGTTTGTTTTCTTTGTACCAGAAACTTACAATTATTCTGAAAACCTATTATGAAATCTCGCAATTTTGGGCACTTTCTTTCAAGAAAGTCTAGACAAATTTATGGACAATTAATTAACAATTAAATTTGAATTGGTTTTTAAATTGACAACAAAATTCTCTATTTTAGATTGAGCCTCGGGGAGCCGTCCAATTTAAAGTTAGTTGTTGTAATTTAATTTCTCAATTTTAAATGAAATTGTCATGTTTAATTTGGTTATGCTTCCGAAGCGGACCAAATTGGATTTACGACAAATTATTTTTCTTTGGGTATCTGTGCCTCGGGGAGCCACCCTTAGAAAATGATTTATTGTAATTAATTAAATCCATGAATAAAATATGATTTTAGAGGTGATGCTCTTACATATTGTTGTCTCCAAAATTAATTAGGAAATTGATTTCCTATAGAGTTTTCTTAAATGGGATTTTCATGAAAATAATATGTGGTTGAATTAAGGACTTATGTCTCTTAATTTAATAAGATTTGATTTAGAGAAATCAAAGTCTTAAACATATTATTTCCGAAATTGATTATGACAATCTAGGAAATTATTTCCCAAAATAATTCCTTTAATAAAGTATGAAATTAGAATTAGGAAATCTGGTTCCTAATTTAATTAATGAGACTTGATAAATTAAGTCACATACATACTTTATTAAGGAAATCGTTAGTCATGGCATGATTATATGTCATGAATGTGCTTAGAAAAGAAAGGATGAGACCCAAAACCCCTTACAAAATATTAAGGCCAACACATTCCATTAATATGGTTAGAATCGGAGTTTTGTTTCTCGTTTGGGTTGATGGACACATCCATGCCCGGCTTGAACCTCAACATGTTCAAACCATGGAATTAGTTTATGTATAATATAGTTGGAGTCAGAGGTCAATCCTTAGTTTTGGTTGTTGGACAGATCCAAGCCTGACTAAACGGTTGAATGAGCTCCAACCATATTAAAACTATTTCTTGATTAATGGGTCAGCCTTAAGCTTGGAGCATCGATTTGTTGTGCCACAGCCAAGGTCGATGTAAAGAGAGGTGCAGTTGGGTGCTATGTATAATGTTGCATACTTGTTAATGAGTTAACAACCCAATGATTTATGCAAGCATTCAATTAGTTGATAGCATAAAGTGATAGTTACATATATGTGATATGTAATCGGTATAATTACCTACCTTCATAGCCAAGAACAACTTGATGGCCACAGCCATGGTGGTTCTTATCTATGGTTGGATATCAACCTATTTGGAGATGCTCCTACGATCTCCCGAATTGATAAAAAGGGTTATTCAATTTGAAAAATAAATAGGATTTCATTTATGTATGTTGATACATTCTTTAATCATTCTTCTCACATAAGCTCAATTTGTATCTCTAGGTTAATCACTCGATCATGGCTTCTCTGAATTTGCGTACCATTTTGGACACCAATAAACAAACTGGGCCAAACTTCATGGACTGGCTTCGAAACCTGAGGATAGTCCTCAAGGCAGAGAAGCTTACTTATGTCCTTGAAGATCAACTTCCCAACCATCCTCTAGAGGGTGCAACTCCAGACCAGTTAATGGCCTAGCAGAAACATGTGACCGATTCTGAACTTGCGAGTTGCATCATGCTAGCCTCTATGGTACCTGAGCTGCAAAAGCAGCATGAGCATATGGATGCTTATACCATCATCTTCCATCTTAATGAGTTGTTTGAAGAGCAGGCGAGATCCGAAAGGTTCGAAGTCTCCAGACTCCTCTTGACCTCTAGGATGCAGGAAGGCACTTCTGCCTCACAGTTTGTGTTAAAGATATTGGGGTACATTGAGCGACTGAACACACTCGGTTTTGCAATGGATCATGAACTAAGTATTGACTTAATTCTACATTGTTTGCCCAAAAGTTATTCACAATTTGTGAGGAACTATCGGATGAACAAGCTGAAAACTACCATTCCTGAGTTGCTCAACCTGCTGAAGACTGTAGAGCCTTCTGTAAAGTAGGATCAGAAGACAGCACTGTTAGTTGATTCCTCGAAGAAAGGTTCTAAGAGCATGGCCAAAGAACAGAATAAGGGAAAGAAGAAAAAGGCCAAAAAGACTGAAAAGAAACCAAAAGGCACTTGCCATCACTGTGGCAAGGAGGGTCACTGGCGAAGAAATTGCAAGGTTTATCTTGAGTCCTTGAAGAAGAAGGCATCCGATGCCCCATCCTCTTCAGGTATCTTCGTTATTGAATGTCACTCTATTTTGTCAAATACCTGGGTACTTGATACTGGGTGCAGCTCACATATATGTAATGACATACAGGGGTTAAGGAATAGAAGAAGACTCGTCAAAGGAGAAGCGAATTTGCGAGTTGGAAATGGAGCAAAGATTGCTGCTGTTGCCATCGGAACATATTTGCTGAAGCTCCCTACTGGACGTGTCTTAGAATTGGATAATTGTTATTTCGTTCCTTCGATAATAAAGAACATTGTATCTATTTCATGTTTGAATGAAAAGGGTTATCATTTAACTTTTAGTAACAATTGTTGTTACATAACTTTAAATGGAGTTCTTTATGGGAATGGAACTTTGTGCAATGGTATCTACACGTTAGATTTATCCGGTGACGTTTTCAATATCGAAGTTAGCAACAAACGTCCTAGAATAGATAATCGAATAGACTCCTACACGTGGCACTGTCGTCTTGGCCATGTAAGTAAGAAACGCATGACCAAATTACACCGATGTGGAATTTTGGAATCATTTAAACCCGATTCATTTGATACATCCGAATCATGCTTAAAAGGCAAAATGACCAAATTACCCTTTTCCGGAAAAGGTAATCCAGTGGAAGAATTGCTTGGTCTAATATATACTGATGTATGTGGATCAATGTCAACTCTTGCACAAGGAGGCTATAGCTACTTCATCACCTTTATCGATGATCACTCACGATTCGGGTATGTGTTCTTGATGAAACACAAATCTGAAGCCTTTAAGAAATTCAAAGAGTTCAGAAATGAAGTAGAGAAACAGCTTGGCAAAAGTATTAAGATACTTCGATCCGATCGGGGTGGTGAATACTTAAGTCAAGAGTTTCAAGATTATCTTAGGGACAATAGGATATTGTCCCAATGGACTCCGTCGTATACACCACAGCATAATGGTGTATCTGAGAGGCGCAACCGAACCCAGATGGACATGGTTAGGTCGATGATGAATCATGCAAATCTTCCAAAATCCTTTTGGGGCTATGCACTTAAGACAGCTGTTTACTTGCTAAACAAAGTCCCGACCAAGGTAGTCTCTACTACTCCATATGAGACGTGGAATAGTTAGAAACCTCACTTAACTCACCTTAAGATATGGGATTGTCCTGCTTATGTGAAGCGGACTGTATCAGACAAATTAAATGCTAAGTCTGATAAATGTCTATTTATTGGATACCCTAAGGAAACAAAGGGTTACCAATTCTATCATCCCTTGGAACAAAAGGTGTTTGTTTCAAGGCATGCTGTATTTCTGGAAAAAGAATTCCTTTTACAAGAATACAATGGGAGTGACATTGAACTTGATGAAGTTCAAGAAACTCCAATAGACATTACAGAGACACCTAGTCTAGACCCACAACCAATAACTCATAATGATGAGCTATCAGTTGAACCTAAAACAACACCACCTCTTCGTAGGTTTGATAGGACACGCAATATTCCAGAGAGATACGGATTTCTCATAAGTGAATCGAACGACGATAAACCTATCAGTTATGTAGATGTTCTGAAAAATTCAGAAAGGGACAAATGGCTTGAAGCCATGAAGTCGAAAATGGATTCCATGTTCGAAAATCAAGTATGGGACTTGGTTAACCCACCTGAAGGGATTAAGCCCATAGGGTGCAAGTGGGTTTTCAAGATGAAAACCGACATTGAAGGTAATGATGTTACCTTTAAGGCTAGATTAGTGGCAAAAGGATTTCGTCAGAAACAAGGAATTGATTATGACGAAACTTATTCGCCAGTAGCTATGCTTAAATCCATTTGGATGCTCCTAGCCATAGCAGCTCATTATGATTATGAGATATGGCAAATGGATGTGAAAACAGCTTTCCTTAATGGAAACCTGCTTGAGGATGTATACATGATACAACCTGAAGGATTCACATCGGTTGATAAAATCAAAGTATGTAAGCTTCGACGATCCATATATGGACTGAAGCAAGCATCCAGGAGCTGGAACATCCATTTTGATGAGACAATCAAAGAGTTTGATTTCTCACAAAATCCTAATGAACCTTGTGTGTACAAGAAGGTTAGTGGGAGTGCAGTCATATTCCTAGTATTATATGTCGATGACATATTACTTATAGGAAATGATATATCAGTCTTACAGATAGTTAAAATTTGGTTGCGCAAAACTTTCTCCATGAAAGACCTGGGAGAAGCAATCTATATCCTTGGGATTAGAATCTATAGAGATAGATCAAAATGGTTGCTTGGTCTTTCGCAGTCTACATATATAGACCGAGTGCTAAAAAGGTTTAGCATGGCGGAATCCAAGAAAGGTTACCTTCCCATCAGGCATGGGATCAACCTTTCAAAGTCTATGTGTCCGCGCACAGAAGACGAGAGGATTTGCATGAATAAGATTCCGTATGCATCCGCGATAGGATCTATCATGTATGCTATGTTATGTACTAGGCCCGATGTATCATATGCTCTGAGCGTCACGAGCAGATACTAGTCTGATCCAGGAATGGATCATTGGGCGGCTGTCAAGACAATCCTTAAGTACTTAAGAAGAACTAAGGGTGTGTTCCTAATATATGGAGAAGATGATATGGTGATACGTGGGTATATAGATGCCAGTTTCCAGACAGATAAGGATGTCTCTAAATCTTAGTCTGGATACGTATTTATCTTGAATAGAGACGCAATAAGTTGGAAGAGTTCCAAACAAGACACCGTAGCGGATGCTACCACGGAAGCAGTTTGGATCAAGAAGTTTGTCTCAAAACTTGGCGTGGTTCCAACCATTGATGAAGCAGTGCCGGTTTACTGCGACAACAATGGAGCTATTGCACAAGCAAAGGAACCAAGGTCTCATCAGCGATCCAAACACGTGCTTCGCCGCTATCATCTGATCAGAGAGATTATAAGTAGGAATGATATACAAATTGAGAAAATTCCCACTGAAAGGAATTTTGGCGGATCCTTTAACTAAAGCCTTGCCTCAAAACAAGTTTGAGGGTCATGTTAGAGCCTGTGGTATTGGATACCGTAGTGATTGGCATTGGCCAAGTGGGAGTTTGTTAGTGATATGAGAGAAGTGTCCTAAGGTAATCACCTTATGATTGTAAACATTTATTTCAATAAATGAAAATTCACTATTTGAGTATACATGTTTGTGTATTTGATTGGGATCTTAAACTCATTTACTGAATGTCTGCAATACAATTCACAGCATGAGAGAATTTGTGATGGAATCACAACTGGTGATTATCTCTACATGTGCAATTGTGAAGTATTGAAAATATCCCTAGTCGATGAATTGATAAAAATGGACACTATCAATTCTGTTGAGACTAGCATGGGTTATTCTCTAATCAGCTGATTCTCACTGGCTGGTGACAATTGTTGATGCAGTCTGGCCCCGATTGTTGTTTTGGTGTTGACAATGATTTTAGTTTAGGTTGATGATGATGATGGTGATTATGATTAAGTCCTGATTGAGGATTAGGCATGATTTGGAAAATCCTAACCTGGAGGGTTAGGTGTGAAAAATCCTAGCCTGGAGGGCTAGGTGTTGGAAAATCCTAACCTGGAGGGTTAGGTGTGGAAAATCCTAGCATGGAGGGCTAGGTGTTGGAAAAGTCCTAATTCGGAAGGGTTGGGTGAAAAGTCCTAGCTTGGAGGGCTAGGTGAAAAATCCTAACTTGGAGGGTTAGGTGCAAATTCCCATCCTGGAGAATTAGGTGAAAAAGTCCTGGCTTGGAGGGTCAAGTGCCTAGCTTGGAGGGTTAGGTTGGATGATGTTCTAACTCAGAAGAGTTGGGTGAAAAGTCCTAGCTTGGAGGGCTAGGTGTAAAGTCCTAACTTGGAGGGTTAGGTGCAAATTCCCAACTTGGAGAGTTAGATGGAAAATTCCTTAGCTTGGAGGGCTAAGGTGGATGAATTCCTAGCTTGGAGGGCTAGGGTTGATGTAACGACCTGAAAAATTCTCTTAATATTTTCTTAAAATATTAAGCATGTTTAAATAATTTTCCAAGGGACCTAGAAATATTAAGGAGAACTTAGGCCTAGGAAATCCATGTTTTCTCATTTAAATTGAGAAAACTAAGTACCAATGAGCTTTAAATGGGCTCCAATAATGGGTATTAATTAGGTAAAATTTATATAAATTAGGTAAAATTAATATAAATATAAAAGAATTTTATTTAGGAATATTGGCATAATTATTGGTGATTTTAGGGGGATTTTCAGAATTTAGGAAATAAAAATAATAAAATAAATGAAATAAAAATAAAATAAAAATAAAAGTGCATGAGCCAAGGATTGAACCTTGGACCTCTTGTACAACCATGTAAGCCTTAACCAACTCACCTAGCAAGGGATTTCTATGAGAAAATGAAGTGGATATAAGTTAAGATTAAGAAGAAGATGAAGAGTCATGGAGAGACTCTTCATTTACCTCTTTAATGGATGTTAAATAGGGGGGTTTGAGAGTTTCATTCTCTCTTCTTTCAATTGTATTTCCTCCTCTCTTCCTCCCTCATTCTAGCCGACCACTCCTAGAAGGTTTTCCCCTTGGAAAAGCTTCCACCAAGGTTCCATCTCCTAGATCTAAAATCTCTACAAGAGTACAAGGACAAGGGGGCTCTAGTATCCAAAGATCTTGCAATCTTCTTCTCTTCCTAGGTTCGAAAAATCAAGAAACCCAAGGTAAGACTCCCTCACCTGTGGTATAATAGTTCCCTATGATTTTTAAGATTTTTAGTATGATATAGTGGTGGGTTTTCGAATTTGATGTTGAAAGGAAAGAAAACCAAGACCCTCATGCTTAAGGGTTTCGGCCACCATGATTTTTAGGTCAATAAATATGCTATAAATCTGTATAATGCTATTTATTGTTCTCTTATGATGTGTAGAGGTTAAGTATAATTTTTGGGAATTTTTGGAGTAACCTAGGACACCCTAGGGTTTCGTCCAACATGAAAGAAACAAAACTAAGAACCCTAAGTTTAAGGGTTTCGGCCACCATGATTTACAGGTCTATAATTATGCGAAAAATCTTAATAATGTTATTTAATGTTCCCTTCTGATGTGTAGAGGTTAAGTATAATTTTTGGGAATTTTTGGAGTGCCCTAGGACACCCTAGGGTTTCGGCCAACATGAAAGAAACAAAACTAAGAACCCTAAGTTTAAGGGTTTCGGCCACCATGATTTACAGGTCTATAATTATGCCAAAAATCTTGATAATGTTATGTAATGTTCCCTTATGATGTGTAGAGGTTAAATATAAGTTTTGGGAATTTTTGGAGTACCCTAGGACACCCTAGGGTTTCGGCCAACATGAAAGAAACATAACCAAGAACCCTAAGTTTAAGGGTTTCGGACACCATGATTTAAAGGTCTATAATTAAGCCAAAAATCCTGATAATGTTAATTTATGTTCCCTTATGATGTGTGGATGTTAAGTATAATTTCTGGGAATTTTTGGATTACCCTAGAGACCTCATATGTTTCGGCCAACCTCAAGGACCCAAGGGTTAGGGTTGAGCCTTTAACTTCAAGTATATGTTTATGTGTTGCCATGATATAAGGGTGATGTAGGGAACCATGTTAAGTTATATGCCCATGCTATGCTAAGAACCATGCTAAGTGATTATGTATGTTCATGATAAGTATGATAAGTTTATGTTCAGGATATGAATGATGCCATGATAAGAATGATAGGGTTATGATCACGATAAAAATGATGCTATGATATGTTAGGTTCATGATATGAATGATGCCATGTTAAGTATGTTATGTTTATGTTCATGATAAGAATAATGCATGTCATGTTGTATGAATAAGATGTATGTATGCCATGCCTTAGGAATGAGGTTAAAGTACATGCCTTTAAGGCATAACGATGATGTTAAGTATGATGAATGAATGATGATGAATGACAAGTATGATGAATGAAAGATGATGCTTATGCCTTTAAGGCATAAATATGCTAAACGGCACAGTCGATGGTCGACGGTACGACGGTCAAGAGGACCGGTAAATGGGCCGGTAGACGGGCCGAGCCGTAACAAGTTATGATATGTTAAGTATGCCATGAATGTCTTATGGATGATGAAACATGAAAAGTATTTTACTTTATGTATGGGCTTGTACCGGACCGAAGTATGGGTCCAAGGGATGGGCACCTTAAGAACGCCCCGGTTTTGGACTACCGAAGCTGTCCACGGTTCTGGCACTACCAGAGCTGTGCAACAGGGATGGGCACCTTAAGAACGCCTCGGTTCGGGGACTACCGACTATGCTGTCCTTACCTTAGTAAGTCGGGGCTCGCGACCTCAGACTTGCTAGGGATGCGCGCTATGATGTATGTATGTGGTACAAGCCGAGGACCCCAAATGATGTTATGATGATTATGTTTAACCATTTAAAAGTATATTTTAAAAGTTAAGCATCCCTTATGTATATGCATTCCACTCATGCATCCATCCAGGTTATGCATTATGCTATGTTGATAAGATTTTATGCTTATGTTTCATGTTAAGAAGTATGCATGAGAATGAATGAATTATGCCATGCTTAGAATGTTCACTATGTTTATGATTTATGCCATGAATTATGCCATGCTTAGAATGTTCACTATGTTTATGATTTATGCCATGAATTATGCCATGCTTAGAATGTCTATGATGTTCATGTTTATGCCATGAATTATGCTATGCTTAGAATGTTCACTATGTTTATGATTTATGCCATGAATTATGCCATGCTTAGAATGTCTATGATGTTTATGTTTATGCCATGAATTATGTCATGCTTAGAATGTTCACGATGTTTATGATTTATGCCATAAATTATGTTCACTATGTTTATGAATTATGCCATGAATTATGCCATGCTAGAATGTCTATGATGTTTATGTTTATGCCATGATGTTTATGCCATGTTATGTATACGACAAGTGACGTAAGATGTTATGTTCTAAGTAGAGTACCAAGTACGTTAATGTTTTATGTACTCATTATGAGATGATGAATGATGAATGGTTTTGTGAGTAGGAAAGAGTCTTACTAAGCCTGTGTGCTTATACTCTTATTTCCTTATACCGCAGATCATTCAAGGGGACAATGAAGGAAGCAGCAGGAGGGCAAGAACGCATGTGTGTCGTAGTGACTTGGCCCAGGAAACTATATGTTTACTTATATGTTTGAATAATGACTTATGGAATCTTATGACCTTATGATATGATGTTATGTGAGACATGATATGATGCTTAAGTTCAAAGTTAATATGCTAAGGTTCCCATGTCAATAAGTTAAGAATGGTAACAGGGCATGTATAAGTTAAGTTATTCCGCTGCCTTATGATGTCTACATGCCCTAAGCATGTGAACGTAACGCCGCTTGGGAAAAAAAAAGCGGGCGTTACAGTTGAGTCACTGGATCGGTCTGGTGACCGATCAAGGACATTGGCACGCTGCTCCTTAGTGGATCGGTCTGGTGACCGATCCAGCTATGTCTGATCGGACTGGTGACCGATCAGGGAGCGCACAGTGAGATTGGGAATCTACTGTGTGGCTCCTGATCGGACCAGTGACCGATCAGGGAGCAGGCTGCTTCCTTGCTGTCTTGCTCTTGATCGGTCTGGTGACCGATCAGGGAGCAAACGGTGAGTGAGTTCCCTTGCTAATCAAAGTCTTGGATTGGTCCGGTGACCGATCAGGGATCTTGGACCTGATTAAAAAATAACTGTTCATCTGCCCTGATCGATCTGGGTGACCGATCAGGATCCATTCTGATCGGTCTGGTGACCGATCAGGCTTCACCCTGATCGATCTGGTGACCGATCAGGCGTGTATAGCTGCGAGAACTGGGAATCCCAGCGAAGCAGTGGATCAGTCTGGTGACCGATCCACACACCCTGGATCAGTCCGGTGACCGATCACTTTAATTCAAATTTCACTGTCAGACGTGGTCAGAGCGTCTGATCGTATCTGATTTGCTGATGTATGTTTCTGATATTTGATATGATGCTTGATTTGCTGCTCTAATGCTCTGATTAAGTTTCAGGTGACAGGGGAGGATTCAAACACTCAAGGAGAAGTCAAAGAGTGCTTTCCTTGGAGCAGGTTTGTCCCTTTCTCCACACAGGTTGCAACGGCTGGATGCAGGACTGAAGCTGCTGACTGAAGCATGGCTGAGGGAGCTCAGGAAGTTCAGTTAGGGTTCAGTGTAGCTGGCGCGTTGGCAGTGAGGCAGCTGTAGGCTGCAGGAGATGAGGTCATTGTCGCTTGGCGGAGAAACAAAAAGGAACGAGAGAAGGAGAGTTCGAAATCAGTTCTTCAGTTTTTGTGCTTCTGAGTTCCTGTGTTACAAGCTTGCTGTTCTAGAGTTCTTCAATCATTCTGAGCAAGCTATTGAGGAGCAATCATCATACTTGAGCGTTTGAAGGAGAAAATAAGAGGCTTGGAGTCCGACAGTGGGAAGACACGGAGAAGGGGTCTGCGTGAGATCGCCACTGGGTGGAGCTCAGGGAAGCTTGCTGTGTTTTGTCCTTGCTAAGTGCTTAAGTAAGATCCTTCTTGTTGTTGTTTCATTGTGCTCATTCTATATCATTGTTTGAAACACACTGTGCGGAGGTTTCTCCACCGAGAAGGAGGTTGCTTCATATCCGGTGTTAACCGGGGCTTGATCTGCCGATGATCAAGGGATCGCCCACCTCAAGGGCACGCCAAGGAGTAGGAGCAAGTTATCCCCGAACCTTGTAAACTCTCCTTGTTAGCGATCTTGCTAATCCTGTTAGTTAGGTTTTGGTTTTAGTCTCTGCAAGTTTTGTTCTGTTTCCCATACTTCCGCTGTGCTATTAATAACTTCAAGTGCAGAAACTTGCTAAGCTTTCAAAGAGAAAGCGATTGGCTATATTCACCCCCCCCCCTCTCTAGCCATCTCGTTCCCAACAAGTGGTATCAGAGCAAGGGGCTCTATACACGGCTTAACAACCGAGAGTTTTCAACAAGATGGCTTTGAGAGAAGGCTTCTCCACCACCCGACCTCCATTCTTTGATGGCGCCGATTTCCAATATTGTAGATCAAAAATGGAATACTATTTGAAGATGGATATCCATACGTGGTTCGCGGTGAAGGAGGGATTCATCCCTCCTAAGGATGATGAAGGCAAGGAACTCGAATCTTCACGGTGGACTGCCGAACAAACAAGAAGAGTGAAGCCGACACGAAGGCGGTTGTCACTCTACAATGTGGCATGAACAAAGACCAACTCATCAAGGTTGGTCCCTTCACAAGTGCAAAAGACTTGTGGAACAAACTCATAGAGCTCCATGAAGGCACCCGAGACTCAAGGATTGCAAAGAGGGACTTGTTCCTCAATCAACTTCAAAATCTCTCCATGAAGGAGAATGAGTCGGTAAGTGAGCTCCATAGCCGGTTCAAGGAAGTCCTTAATGGACTTCATTCAATTGATGAAAAGGTCGAGAATCGCGACCTTGTGAGGTATGTCTTGAAAGCATTTCCAAGGAATGCTTTGTGGTCATCCATGGTGGATGCCTACAAAGTATCCAAGGATTTATCTATTGTAAAGCTAGATGATTTATTTTGTGAGATGGAATTGCATGAGATGGCTAAAAAAGGCCCCAAGGAGAAGGGGATTGCCTTAGTTGCAGGGGACCGGATCAACAAGAAGAAGAAGGAGAAGAAGAAGGAGAAGGATCTTTCATCATCTTCATCCTCCTCCGAATCCGAGTCAAACTCGGAGGAAGATGGCAATGGCTCCTCTTCATCCGAAATGGCGAACTTCGTGCGGAGGATGATGCGAAGAGACCGACGTTTCAAAAGGAGAGGTAACACTAGTGAATTCAAGCTTGATAAGAATAATGCATCTTGCTTTGAGTGTGGTAGGAAAGGGCATTTCAAGAATGAATGTCCGAAGCTTAAGAAGGAGGAGAAATCTAAAAGAAATGAAGAGAAATCCAAGAAGAAGAAGAAAGCTTTGATGGCTTCTTGGGATGAGTCATCCTCTAGTTCATCCGATGATGAGAAGGAGGAGAAGAGCACAAGGCAAGTGGCACTCATGGCTCTTGGAGAGGAGAGCAGTGAAGAATCTTCAAGCTCCTCAAACGTGTCTTCATCATCTTCGGATGATGAAGAGGTAACTTCTCCCGAGCTTGAAAAATGTTATAGAGCAATTGCATGTTTAACTAGTATGCTTAAGAAATCCAAAAATAATGTTAAAGCATTGCAATTAAAAATTGATCAATTGAAAGCTTCTAGGGATGATAACATTGATGACTTGCATGTTGAATTACTAGAAGATGAAATTAAATCTTTGAAACATGAGATTGTAAGCTTGAAATCCTCTAAGGTTGAGGAAATCAGTGATTTGCATGATAATGAGTTAGTGGAGGAAAACCAATCATTGAAGAGTGAAGTTGAGAAGCTCAAGAATATTCTTGGGAAATTCTCAAATAGCTCTAAGACCCTAGATATGATATTAAATGCCCAAAGAGCGGTTTACAATAGGGCCGGTATTGGTTACCGCCCTAAGGAACCCTCATTTGTATCTCTCATGTCTAGAACTGACATGAGACAATCTAGGACACCCAAAATCTAAAAGAAAGTTGTTAAAGCATGGGTGCCAAAGTCATGCTTAGTTGATGCTTTAGGTCCCATGGTTTGGGTACCTATGACCTCTATTTTTCGAATTGTGTAGGTTATGATTGAGGGGGAGCATCTATCAACTTGGTTCGTTGATAGTGGATGCTCCAAACACATGACCGGGGATAGATCATTGTTTACCACATTTCACAAGAAGAGTAGAGGTAATGTATCATTTGGTAACAATGGTAGCCTTAAGGTCATAGGAATAGGAGACATTCAAATATCCGAATGTCTTAGAATCTCAAATGTCCTTCTAGTCAAGGGGATGATGTTTAATCTCCTAAGTGTCAGTCAATTGTGTGACACGGGTTACACAATTGACTTCCAACCATGTCAATGTCTAGTTAGAAAAAATGACACCTTGGACACGGTACTAGTAGGAGCAAGAGTAGACAATATTTATCAAGTTTCATTTAAAAGTGCTACTAATGCTTTTGCTAAGTGTTTCATGTCAAAAGAAGAAGAGTCCACTCTTTGGCACCGGAGACTAGCACATGTGAACATGAAGAACATCCGGAAGTTGGCCAACAAGGGACTAGTTCGAGGCTTACCGAGCATCAAGTATGGAAAAGATAAATTATGTGATGCGTGTCAAATGGGTAAGCAAACAAAATCTGCACATAAAGGTAAAAGCACTGTAAGTACTTCCAATGCTTTAGATTTACTTCACATGGATCTATTTGATTGTAGTACCATCATATCATTAAATGGAAGTAGATATTGCTTTGTTATCATTGATGATTTTACTAGATATACTTGGACTTACTTTTTAAAACATAAGGATCAAATCTTAGATATTTTCATTTCTTTTTGTAGAAGGGTTGAAAATGAGAAATCATCAACAATTAAGACAATAAGAAGTGATCATGGTGGTGAATTTCAAAACCAAAGGTTTCTAGAATTTTGTCAAGATAAGGGTTATAGACATGAGTTCTCTACTCCTAGAACACCACAACAAAATGGTGTTGTAGAAAGGAAGAACCGTGCACTTCAAGAGGCTGCACGAAGTATGCTTAATGAGTACTCACTCCCGAGTTACTTATAGGCTAAAGCTGTAAATACAGCTTGCTATGTGCAAAATCGAGTTCTCATCCATAGGTTTTTAGGAAAGACTCCCCATGAACTTTGGTTTGGGAAACTACCTACGGTTAAACACCTTAGGGTGTTTGGTTGTAAGGTGTTCATCCTAAACACCAAGGATTACCTTGGAAAGTTCACGGCAAAAGCTGATAAAGGGGTACTAGTCGGGTACTCCCTCGTTAGTAAAGCCTACCGAGTCTACAACAAGAGAATTAGACTAGTTGAAGAGTCTTTTGATGTGGTTTTTGAGGAATTTCCAAAATCAATTGACCAATCAGAAAATGTAGGAGGAGCTCAACTTGAACTTAGGAGACTAAGTTTGAAAGAAACTCCAAGTGTTGTTGATGGTGATGAGTCTGATGACGGTGAGCCTAGACAACTCATTGATCAGCCGGATCCTGAGGCTGAATTTGTGTCTAGTGAACCTATTCAAGAAGCACCACCAACACCAAGGCAAACGAGACTAGCCTCTAGTCATCCCCAAGACCAAATTGTTGGAGACATCCATCAAGGGGTTAGGACTAGATCATTCTTCCGGAATGAGGCTAATGAAGTTGCTCTATTTTCCGAAATTGAACCTAGAAAAATTGATGAAGCATTAAATGATCCCGATTGGATTATCGCGATGCAAGATGAACTAGGTCAATTTGAGAGGATTCAGGTTTGGGACTTAGTCCTTAGGCCTAAGAAGACCACCATTATTGGAACCAAATGGGTCTTCAAAAACAAATTAAACCACAAAGGAAAAATCATTAGAAACAAGACACGCTTGGTAGCCAAGGGCTACAGTCAAGTTGAAGGTCTTGATTATGATGAGACTTATGCTCCCATGGCACGATGAGAGTCCATCCGATTGATGCTTGCATTTGCAGCACACCGTGGCTTCAAATTATTTCAAATGGAGGTCAAATCGGCCTTTCTAAATGGTTTGATTAGGGAGGAGGTCTATGTCGAACAACCTCCGGGGTTTGAGAGTACCGAATATCCAAACCATGTGTTCAAGCTCAAAAAGGCACTCTATGGCCTTAAACAAGCACCTCGGGCTTGGTATGAGCGGTTGTCGACATTCTTGATTGGAAAGGGTTTTGTTAGAGGTCAAATAGACCCTACACTATTTCTACGAAGAGATGGTGACAATATATTTGTAGCCCAAGTGTATGTCGATGACATAATTTATGGCTCAAACAACAAGGGCTATTTACGTGAATTTATCGGACACATGGAGAGTGAGTTTGAAATGAGTCTAGTGGGAGAGTTGACTGTTAGTAATATGAGAGAAGTGTCCTAAGACAATCGCCTTATGATGTAAACATTTATTTTAATAAATGATAATTCACTATTTGAGTATACATGTTTTGTGTATTTGATTGGGATCTTAAACTCATCTACTGAATGTCTGCAATACAACTCACAGCATAAGAGAATTTGTGATGGGATCACAACTAGTGATTATCTCTAATGTGCAATTGTGAAGTATTGAAATTATCCCTAGTCGATGAATTGATAAAAACGGACACTATCAATTCTGTTGAGACTAGCATGGGTTATTCTCTAATCAGCTGATTCTCACTAGCTGGTGACATTGGGATGTCCGGAGATAAACATGGATGCTAGTTAAGGGAACTAGTTCATTGGAGTGACTGGCTGTAAGACTTCATATGGGAATCTACATGTAGATATGTCAATGAAGATCTTACTGCGGCTTAAGTGCGATGTTCCTTTGACTTGCGGTGTTCAAGTCATCTTGGTCATGGAGACTTATACTTTAACATCTTAAGCAAGCATCTCCAAGGAGGTGTGGACCCGGGATGGTTGGGTATAAGCCGAAGTGCCCGAAGATGTTTGAACAGCCTACAAAGGATTCACCACTCCTTGCGAGGAGATGTATACCCAGGCCTATCGTCGGATTGTTACTCAAAGCCTCTGGCCAGAGCATATCATGTTAAGAGTGTGAGTCTCTTAAATACATGAGAGTAATTAGAAATCCAAAGGACGAGGAAGACACTACTTGGGCTAGGTGTGACGTAGTCAGCCTAGTGGGGACTGACACCATAGACCGTGTCCTGAACCAAGTGGGTATAAGGTGGTGAAGGGAATGAGGCACGATTCATTAGAGCTGCTGAAGGGTTTCAGAATAATTTCTTCTGGGGTCAAACCGTTGATCTTTCGATTAATTGGGGATCATGATGTACTACTAGGTGCCACTCATGATCGTTCTATAATTAATGGGTTAATTATAGACGGCCAACATAAATCGAAAGCCTATTTAGTCACACGCAATACGAGTAATCCGAGGGATTTAAAACGAGTTGAAAATTGGATTTTCCGATCAAGAGAAACAAGTCGAATCTGAGTTAGTCAGAGGCGCAATGGAAGCTAAAAATGGCTAAGTCTTTTGAAGACTTTTTGGGCGAATTAAATGAGTTTAATTCGCGACCGGTTCGGGTCGGTTTGGGCCGGCCAAAGAGGGTGTTAACCCTCTTTGGGTGGCCGGCCAATGAAGGAAATAAACCAAGTTTATTTTGGTTTAATTAATAAAATAAATCTAGTATGATTTGTTTTATAAATTATGGATAAATAAATTTGTATAAAGAAATTTATATAAATAAAATTTATAGAAATTTATTCTTTTATGGAAGATTAAAATAATCCATGAATTGGTTTATTTTAATTTTATAAAATCAATTATGAATTGATTTTTCCATAATAAGAAAGTTTATAAATTTCTTATAAAATTTATTCCATAATTTAAAGAGAAGAAGAATTAGTTTTATTATAAATTAGTTTATAATAAAACTTGGTTTAAACGGAATAATTAGTTAAGAAAATTTATAGGATAAATTTCTTATAACTAATTCCGTTTAGAGGGAGACTTAGCAAAGAGTTGCTACTATATAAAGGACCCAAAGGCTAGCCCTTTATTCACAAGATCAATCAATTAATCAAGAGATTAATTACTCTCTCCCTCTCTCTCTTCTCTTCTCTCCTCCTCCTCTTCTCCCTCTCACACCCTAGGGCCGGCGCACCCTAAGGTTGCCGTGAGCTACACGAAGAAGAAGAACCACAACAAGAAGAAGAAGAAGCGGATAGCGACTCCTCTCCTCTCGGAATTCGATTCCGTTACTTCTTGTTGGTTAGTTTCTAATTTTTCTCTTGTCCTTCTAGTTGTGCCTTCCGAGAATCTAGTAGTTCTCGTCGGCACAAAACTCGTGACTTTGCGAAGTCATCCCGAAGAGAACTCGGCGTGGACGCGAATAGAGGCGAAGCTTCCAAGGGACGCTACGGTTGGATCTCGTCCCTTTCTTCAAGTTACGCGAGGTATAAAAGTAAATTAGTTTACTTTTCCGCAAAGTTTTATTTTATGATTATGTCAACACACCATAAGATTGCATGCTAGATACGAAGTTAAAATAATTTAGGAAATTATTTTATGCAAACTCTTCCGCTGTACGAAAAAATTTTAAATTTTACGAACTCGTATCCTTGTCGACATGCACCCGGTCCCAACAGTGGTATCAGAGCCGGTTAGTGTTCGACTTAATCATATAATTGTTTTGTGGAAAACTTTGTCATGATCTCAATTTCGGAAAATTTTTCCAATTATGGAAACTTTCAAATTATAATAAATTTTAGAATTAGGAATTTCAAAGTTTGGAAATCGTCATGAAATTTCGCAAACGTTTGAAATTTTCTAGTTTCTAAAATTTTATAATAATTGTGAAAATTTCCCATCTTTGGAAACTTTCCAATTTTGGAAATTTTTCTATTTTAGAAATTTTCCAACTTTGGAAATATGTAAGTTTTTTTTGTACCAAAAACTTACAATTATTCTGAAAACCTATTTTCGAAATCTCGCAATTTTGGGCACTTTCTTTTAAGAAAGTCTAGACAAATTCATGGACAATTAATTGACAATTAAATTTGAATTGGTTTTTAAATTGACAACAAATTCTTTATTTTAGATTGAGCCTCGGGGAGCCGTCCAATTTAAAGTTAGATGTTGTAATTTAATTTCCCAATTTTAATTGAAATTGTCATGTTTGATTTGGATTGAGCCTCGGGGAGCCGTCCAATTGGATTTACAACACTTTACTTTTCTTTGGGTATCTGAGCCTCGGGGAGCCACCCTTAGAAAACGATTTGTTGTAATTAATCAATCCATGAATAAAATATGTTTTAAGAGGTGATGCTCTTACATATTGTTGTCTCCAAAATTAATTAGGAAAATGGTTTCCTATAGAGTTTTCTTAAATGAGATTTTCATGAAAATAATATGTAGTTGAATTAAGGGATTTGTCTCTTAATTTAATAAGATTTGATTTAGAGAAATCAAAGTCTTGAACATATTATTTCCGAAATTAATTATGACAATTTAGGAAATTGTTTCCCAAAGCAATTCCTTTAATAAAGTGTGAAATTAGAATTAAGGAAATCCGATTCCTAATTCAATTCATGAGACTTGATAAATTAAGTCACATACATACTTTATTAAGGAAATCGTTAGTCATGACACATGTCATGAATGTGCTAAGAAAAGATGAGACCAAAACCCCTTACAAAATATTAAGGCAAACACCTTCCATTAATATGGTTAGAATCGGAGTTTTGTTTCTCGCTTGGGTTGATGGACACATCCATGCCCGACTTGAACCTTAACATGTTCAAACCATGGAATTAGTTTATGAATGATATAGTTGGAGTCAGAGGTCAATCCTTAGTTTTGGTTGTTGGACACATCCAAGCCTAACTAAACGGTTGAATGAGCTCCAACCATATTAAAACTATTTCTTGATTAATGGGTCAGCCTTA
>JAGFNQ010000029.1:0-61515 GCA_024364735.1 Boesenbergia rotunda | reverse complement strand
TTTCTCCATGAAAGACCTGGGAGAAGCAACCTATATCCTTGGGATTAGAATCTATAGAGATAGATCAAAACGGTTGCTTGGTCTTTCGCAGTCTACATATATAGACCGAGTGCTAAAAAGGTTTAGCATGTCGGAATCCAAGAAAGGTTACCTTCCCATCAGGCATGGGATCAACCTTTCAAAGTCTATGTGTCCGCGCACAGAAGACGAGAGGATTTGCATGAATAAGATTCCCTATGCATCCGCGATAGGATCTATCATGTATGCTATGTTATGTACTAGGCCCGATGTATCGTATGCTTTGAGCGTCACAAGCAGATACCAGTCGGATCCAGGAATGGATCATTGGGCGGCTGTCAAGACAATCCTTAAGTACTTAAGAAGAACTAAGGATGTGTTCCTAATATATGGAGAAGGAGATTTGGTAATACGTGGGTATACAGATGCCAGTTTCCAGACAGATAAGGATGACTCCAAATCGCAGTCTGGATACATATTTACTTTGAATGGAGGCGCAGTAAGTTGGAAAGGTTCCAAACAAGACACCGTAGTGGATTCTACCACGGAAGCGGAATATATCGCAGCTTCGGAAGCAGCAAAGGAAGCAGTCTGGATCAAGAAGTTTGTCTCCGATCTTGGTGTGGTTCCAACCATTGATGAAGCAGTGCCGGTTTACTGCGACAACAATGGAGCTATTGCACAAGCAAAGGAACCAAGGTCTCATCAACGATCCAAACACGTGCTTCGCCGCTATCATCTGATCAGAGAGATTATAAGTAGGAATGACATACAAATTGAGAGAGTTCCCACTGAAAGGAAATAGCGATCCTTTAACTAAGGCCTTGCCTCAAACAAGTTTGAGGGTCATGTTAGAGCCTGTGGTATTGGATACCATAGCGATTGGCATTAGGCCAAGTGGGAGTTTGTTAGTGATATGAGAGAAGTGTCCTAAGGCAATCGCCTTATGGTGTAAACATTTATATTAATAAATGATAATTCACTATTTGAGTATACATGTTTTGTGTATTTGATTGGGATCTTAAACTCATCTACTGAATGTCCGCAATACAACTCACAGCATAAGAGAATTTGTGATGGGATCACAACTAGTGATTATCTCTAATGTGCAATTGTGAAGTATTGAAATTATCCCTAGTCGATGAATTGATAAAAACGGACACTATCAATTCTGTTGAGACTAGCATGGGTTATTCTCTAATCAGCTGATTTTCACTGGCTGGTGACATTGGGATGTCCGGAGATAAACATGGATGCTAGTTAAGGGGACTAGTTCATTGGAGTGACTAGCTGTAAAACTTCATATGGTTATCTATTAAGATATGTCAATGAAGTTCGTACTGCAGCTTAAGTGCGATGTTCCTTTGACTTGCGGTGTTCAAGTCATCTTGGTCATGGAGACTTATACTTTAACATCTTAAGCAAGCATCTCCAAGGAGGTGTGGACCCAGGATGATTGGGTATAAGCCGAAGTGCACGAAGATGTTTGAACAGCCTACAAAGGATTCACCACTCCTTGCGAGGAGATGTATACCCAGGCCTATCGTCGGATTGTTACTCAAAACCTCTGGCCAGAGTATATCATGTTAAGAGTGTGAGTCTCTTAAATACATGAGAGTAATTAGAAATCCAAAGGACGAGAAAGACATTACTTTGGCTAGGTGTGACGTAGTCAGCCTAGTGGGGACTGACACAAATAGACCGTGTCCTGAACCAAGTGGGTATAAGATGGTGAAGGGAATGGGGCACGACTTATTAGAGCTACTGAAGGGTTTCAGAATAATTTCTTCTGAGGTCAAACCGTTGATCTTTCGATTAATTGGGGATCATGATGTACTACTAGGTGTCACTCATGATCGTTCTATAATTGGTTGATTATAGACGGCCAACATAAATCGAAAGCCTATTTAGTCACACGCACTACGAGTAATCCGAGGGATTTAAAACGAGTTGAAAATTAGATTTTCTGATCAAGAGAAATAAGTCGAATCTGAGTTAATCAGAGGCGCAATGGAAGCTAAAATTGGCTAAGTCTTTTGAAGGCTTATTGGGCGAATTAAATGAGTTTAATTCGCGATTGGTGGGGCTTGATTGGCCGGCCAAGGAGGGTGCCAAACCCCTTGGTTTGGCCGGCCACCTATTGGGGAGAAAACCAATTAATTTTGGTTTAATTAATAAAATAAATCTAGTGTGATTTGTTTTATAAATTATGGATATATAAATTTGTATAAAGAAATTTATATAAATAAATTTATAGAAATTTATTCCTTTTATGGAAGTTAAAATAATCCATGAATTGGTTTATTTTAATTTTATAAAATCAATTAGGAATTGATTTTTCCATAATAAGAAAGTTTATAAATTTCTTATAAAATTTATTCCATAATTTAAAGAGAAGAAGAATTTGTTTTATTATAAATTAGTTATAATAAGACTAGGCTTAACGAATTAAGTCATAAGAAATTTTATAAGATAAAATTCTTATGATAACTAATTCCATTAAAGAGGAGACTTAGCGAGGGAGAAGCAACTATATAAGGAACCATAGGCAAGCTTTGGATTCCTAACTAATTAATTGAGTAATCAATTGATAGAGCTAATCTCTCCCTCTCTCTCTTCTTATTCTCTTCTTCCCTTCACCCAAGCTAGGGTCGGCGCCCTCCTTGTGAATTAGGGCCGGCGCAAGCAATCTCATCTAGGGCCGGCGCAAGCAATCTCATCCCTAGGTGGTTGCCGTGAGTCACCATCACCAAGGAGAAGCCAACCAAGAAGAAGAAGAAGCGGATCACAACTCCTCTCTTCTCGGAATTTAGATTCCGTTACTTTGGTGGTTAGTTTCCTTTCTTCCTTCTTGATCTTTTAGTTGTGTCTTCGGAGAATCTAGTAGTTCTCGTCGGCACAAAACTCGTGGCTTTGCGAAGTCATCCCGAAGAGAACTCGGCGTGGACGCGAATAGAGGCGGAGCTTCCAAGGGACGCTACGGTTGGATCTCGTCCCTTACTTCGAGTTACGAGAGGTACTTAGTAAATTAGTTTACTTTTCGCAATGTTTTATTTTATGATTATGTCAACACACCATAAGGTTGCATGCTAGATACGTGGTTAAAATAATTTAGGAAATTATTTTATGCTAATTCTTCCGCTGCACGTAAAAATTTTAAAATTTTACGAACCCGTATCCTTGTCGACATGCACCCGGTCCCAACAGCTAACACTTCTATTTTACTTGGTATCCACCTCCTTGAGGTGACTAATCCAAGGGTCCACTCTCCTCACTCTCTCATACACTGTGAAAGATCTCCTTCTTGAGTTGGAGAAACCTCTTACAATCTTACAAGAAGATACAACAAGAAGTTAAGCAAATACAAAATGAAATCTTACAAGATTTACAATGATAAGCTCAAGCTTTGCTTTCCTTGCTATCTTCAAGCTTGCAATCACCTCTAGAGCTTTAGAAGTGCAGCAACACTCAGTCCCAAAGCCTCTCTTGAAATGGCATGGAAGAAGGAGGAGAGTTGTCGAAGAAGGCGTGAAGAGATGCCGAGAGAATCTGCGTGAAGACCCTTTATACCCGACGCCTAGGGTTTCCTAATCGATTACCCAATCGATTACCACGTCAAATATAGTCGTTCAACGGCTAGTTTTCAAACCGTAATCGATTAGCCAATCGATTACGAGTGTCCTAAATCGATTCATCAATCGATTAAGAGCCTCTCTGTTCTCTCGCGCAAACCTCATTGATCAATCACCTGATCGATCAAAGACTTCCTTGATCGATCACCGAATCAATCAAGGAAGCTTCTGATCGTGAGCAACCAACTCACACTCTCAGACTGGACTGATCACCTTAATCGGTCTACCTGTAACCTGATTGGTCACCTGATCGATCAGGTTGTGCCCTGATCAGTCTGGTGACCGATTAGATCACTCCCTGACCGATCAGGAGCCATCCTGATCGGTCGAGGTGAGGAAAACTCCGACATTTTGATCGGTCACACTGATCGATCAAGTTCTCCTCCCACGGCTACTGACCTTTCTCTGATCGTTCACCAGAACAATCAGACTTCATCGGATTGGTCATTAGACCGATCCACAACAGGGAGTTCGTGCCAACTCCCTGATCGGTCACCAGACCGATCCAGCGACTCCCAATCCAACCCTAAGTCCAGAGAACAGACTCCCTAGCCTTCTCTGACTCGTGCTCAGTCCCCCGGACCAAGACTCCGTGCCCAGCTTCACTCACCGAGACTTCACCTAGTCCCACTAGGTCTTTTCCCATGTTACCGTATGATCTTCCCGATCCACCTGGACTTCACCTAGTCCCACTAGGTGTGTCTAGTCCCACTAGGTCTTTTCCATTGTCAGTGTGCGATCTCCCCGATCCACCTGAACTTCACCTAGTCCCACTAGGTCTTTTCTAGTCAAGTCTCCAATCAACGTTGACCCACTTGACATCATACGACATTCAAACATCATTATCAATCATCGAAACATCCAAACTCAAGCTTACCAAGCATAGTCAAATTAAGTCAACCGTGACCTAACCAAGATTGCACCAACATTATGGAGATGATTAGGTCAATGATGAGTTACTCCGAGTTGCCAGATTCGTTCTGAGGATATGCTCTAGAAACGGCAGCGTACATACTGATCTTGGTACCTTCTAAGTCAGTACCCTCTACTCCCACAAAATTGTGGACTGGACGAAAGCCAAGTCTAAGACATATTCGGATTTGGGGTAGACCAGCACATGTGCTGAAGGGAGATACAGATAAGTTGGAATCTTGTACAGAAGTGTGCTTGTTCGTAGGCTATCCTAGAGGGACGAAAGGTGGTCTATTCTATAGTTCTAAGGATTAGAGGGTAATCGTTAGCACGAATTCCCGATACTTAGAGGAAGACTATGTGATGAACCACAAGCTCATGAGTAGACTTGTTCTTGAGGAATTAAGAGGGGACGTTCCTGTAGGCTATTCGGGCCGCGAAAACCGCTTTTTCGCGTCGCGGAAACCCCGAAAGCCCCAATAGAAAGGATCCGAGCGAAGAAAACCATTTCAAAAATTTACGAGTGCTCGTTTACATGCTTCAAAACCGATCTACAACCTAGATCTATTAGAGAAGAGAAAACTACCTTCGATGCGTGCCCCGCAATTCCCGCTCGCTCCTCGGTTGGTGTCGGATCTCAAGGATGCAAAGTAGCAACCCTCTAGAAGTATCCACACAAGCAAGAGAGTGGAGAGGAGAGCCCAAAAGTGTGCTAGCACTACTTGGGGTCTCGGCAAGATGAGAGGAGAGGGAGAGCCAAAACAAAACAAAACCAAGTAAGGAGAAGAATGAATCACACACACACAAAAAACTCCTTTTTGTGTGTTTTAGTGGCCGGCCATTATTGGCCATTAAGTGGCCGGCCACCACCTTTGGTAACCCCCTATTTGAATTCAAAATTCAAATGGGGAGGTTACTTAGCCTTGATGATGATGCCAAGTCATCACTTGGTCAAGTCAAGGTGATGTGGCTTGAGTCAAGTCAAACTTGCCTCTTATGGACTTTCCATATTTAGCCAAAGTCAAACTTTGACTTCATTACTCTCCCATGATTAGATTCATCCAACACTTGGATCAAACTCGAGTCCAACTCAAGTTGTCTAATTTGAGTCAAGTCAAACTTGCCTTTTATGGACTTTCCATATTTAGCCAAAGTTAAACTTTGACTTCATTACTCTCAGTCCATCATATGGACTTATTCTCCATCTATTGCTCTATGTGTGTGACCCTATAGGTTCTTGTAACGTTGGCAATGCCCTTAAACCTATTTAAGGACATAAGCAATGAGAGGTATCTAGCAACACATCATTGCTCCCCAAGTTACAAGAATGTCGAGATCCAACATCACCATTGTGACTAATAATTGTGACCATCACAATATGTGACAACGTCCTTCTATCCTCGATATCTAGATTGATCTTTCATGAGGCATAGACCATGTCATCCTCAAATCAATCTATATGTCTTGATCTCCAAGTACACTCACTATAATCAAATAAGCTCAATATCTAATATTGCCTTATTTGGGCATGACCATGCACTTAGTGGTCTTACTCTATCAAGAATGAAGATATCACTCCCGTCATATAGGAGGGATAGATCCCATCTACGTTACTCACATCCCTCGGCATTATTTGTTACAAACCCAGTAATCACCTTTATAGTCCACCCAGTTACGGGTGACGTTTGACGAAGCCAAAGTACGTAACTCCTTATGTAGGGAACTATGGTAACTTCAGGTCTAGGACTATAGTCATACTAATAGTCACATGAGAAAGTATATGACACTCATATAACGATCCATGATACTTTCTCATGGCGGGTCATTCAGTATACATTCTCTAATGTATACCCATGTGTCAACTTGATATCTCATATCCATGACTTGTGAGATCAAGTCATCATGTTGACCTACATGCTAGTCTCTATGCATTAACATTGTCCTTGAATGTTAATACTTGACTAGGAATAATTAAGAGTAGTGTTCTCTATATCATCTCACTATCGATTCAACTAATCGATTGATATAGATAAGAACCTTCTACTCAAGGACGTTATTATACTAAGTTATTTGGCACCAATACACATAAGTACAATAACCATAAGAAATGCCTTTATATATAAGAAATATATATACAAGAATATGATACAATGAGTCCAAAAAGTAATCATCATATGATTGGCTCTAGGGCTCTCACTAACAGTTCCGACCTTAGTACCAACTGTACAAGAGGATATACCACAAGTCACTACACCGCGTGTCACAGAAGATACACAAGTGGTTCCTCGTCGTAGTGGGAGGGTTGTTAGACAACCAGAAATATTCATGTTCTTGGGAGAGTCTTCGGACTTAGTCCCTAGCGAACATGAACCGGATCCCTGGAGCTATGACGAGGCCCTCCAAGATAAAGATGCGGATTCTTAGCAAAGGGCAATAAATTCTGAGATAAAATCTATGGATTCTAATCACGTCTGGGAGCTAGTAGAACCACCCAATGGTGTAAAAGCCATTGGATGCAAGTGGATCTACAAGAGAAAGAAAGGATCAGATGGGAAGGTTGAGACCTTCAAAGCTAGGCTTGTTGCGAAAGGGTATACTCAGAAAGAGGGTATCGATTATGAGGAGACCTTTTCGCCGGTAGCCATGCTTAAGTCTATCCAGATTCTCTTATCTATTGCCGCTCATATGGATTATGAGGTATGGAAGATGGACGTCAAGACAGCTTTCCTTAATGGAAGTCTTGATTGTTGGTGCAGGAAGCACCATATCGAACCTTGTTTTGATATTGGCAAAGGGTTCAAAGTTAAGTATTATTGGTTATCTAACATTGTTCACTAAGTGTGCAGAAAGAAGTCCTAGCGAAGGGCTGCTAGGCACCTGGCGAAGGACTGCCAGGAAACAAAGTCCTAGCGAAGGGCTGCTAGGCACCTAGCGAAGGAATGCCAGGATACAAAGCCCTAGCGAAGGACTGCTAGGCAACTAGCGAAGGGCTGCTAGTCACCAAGTCCTAGCGAAGGACTGCTAGGCAACTAGCGAAGGGCCGCTAGTCATCAAAGACCTGGCGAAGGGCTGCTGGGCACCAGGCTAAGGACAGCTTGGTACTGAAGACCTGGCGAAGGAATGCTAGGCACATGGCGAAGGACAGCTCGGTATCCAAGACCTGGCAAAGGACCGCCAGGCAAAAGTCCAACCAAAGGAGCGGTTGGCATCAGGTACATTCTCCCGAGAGGAGTAGGTGAGGACGCGTTCCCCGTCGAGGGAACAGTAGGCGTCGGTTCGACCTAGGGTTCCATATTGGAAACCCAAAGTCAGAACCAAGACAGCTAAGGCTGTATAATCATATGTTTTACTGCTTTATGTTGTTTTCGGACTAACCCTGGATGCAGGACCAAAAGGAACGAGTGTCTGCAGCTAAGAAAGCCTCAATGGAGTGAGGCAGCAGCTGAGTAGGGCGCCCTGAGTGTCCAGGGCGCCCCCAAGGTGAAGATGAAACAAACGAAGCAAAAAGGAGCCTCGGTTGTATACTGGCCGGGGCGCCCTCAGCAGCCAGGGCTCCCTCAGCACCCAAGGCGCCCCGCGCCTAAGCCAACGAAGCCAATCATCCTTATCCAGCCGAGATGCCCACGAGGAAGGAGTCAAGCAGGGCGCCCCCTGCGTCCAGGGCGCCCCCAGTGTCAAAACTCATCCCTATTTGAGTGGGATAGAGTTGGACGGAGCGAAGCTCAGATCGCGTGACACGTGGGGGGGTGCCCCCGACGTCCAGGGCGCCCCTAGGTGCTATAAATAGCACCCAACGCCCACGCTTCAAAGCTACTCTCGAACACAACGCTTCTACGCTCTTCTGCTCTCACGCCTCGCTCCGGAAACTGCCCAACTCGAGCCGACGACGTCCTACTGCTCCGGAAAAAGTCAATCTACTTCGGACGTCGGTAAAGAAGAGTGATTTTCAATTTACTATACTTACTCTGTAATCAATATTTGTAAATTGTTTTTGCGCCTATATAGAATTGCCCAAAGTAAACGGTCAACGACCGTGGGCCTTGGAGTAGGAGTCGACCTAGGCTCCGAACCAAGTAAAACCTCCCGTGTTTGCGTTGTGTGTTTTTAACTTCCGCTGTGCAATTTCTCTTAGTTTTCAAATCTGAAAGTTTTCCGATATTCACCCCCCCTCTATCGGTTCTCTCGATCCAACAAGTGGTATCAGAGCGGGGAAGCTCAAATTTGGTGCAACCACCAATTTGGGAGTTTTTCGGATTTGCGAATTTTTTTTTCATTTTATTTCTTTTCTTTTTTAATTTACACCTCTCGATCTTTTCCGTCCTTTTATTTTAAAATAAAAAATATCTGTAGGTGGATTTAAAATATCCTTAGCCTTTTCAATTTTGAACTCTCATTTTTTCACCATAAGTTAGAATTGTTAAAATAATCAACTTTTGAAAATTTGTCATAAACTTTTTTATTATTATTTTAATATTATTTTTTCTCGAAAATCATGCTACCTTAATCTGAGCAAATTTTTTCCCAAACATTAAAGTCTTACTTTTTATCATTAATCAAAATTGGTAAAGTAACATTTTCAAAAATTTGACATAATTTTTTTTATTGGTCTGCCTCGAAATTCGTGCAATAGTTTGTGTTAGGCTAATTTTTCTCTATCTGCCGCACTACTAATCCAAGACCAAGTCTTGGTACATTTCTATTTTTTTCCCTTTGTGTGCAAGAATTATCCTTAATGGCCAATCAAGAATGGAACAGGTTCGTCCGCCTCTATTCTCTGGTGAAAACTTCGGAACCTGGAAGGGGATAATGGAATCCCACCTAAAGGCCCATCTAGAGCTATGGATGATAATCCAAACGGGGCTTACAATACCTACAGAAGATGGAATATCGATCGCCTGGGATAAATTGGACGAACCAACTCTGAGGAAGATCGAGACAGATGCAAAGGCGACTGCAATCCTACAATGTGGCCTAACCAAGGAGCAACTCGAACTAGTAGGTCCATTCAAATGTGCGAGAGAAATTTGGGAAATATTGATTAACCTTCATCAAGAGATCTCAGAAGAAGAAGAAGATCAGGTAAGTTGTCTTGCACTCTCGGTACAAGCACAAACAGCCGAGTCAGAGTCTGAACCTGAATCCAAAGTCGAAATCGAACCCAAATCCAAGCCAGATTTAGAAGATGAATTGACTCAGACGGTAATCGATATTAAATTCTTTTCAAAATTAGAATTAAATTATCAAACAGATATTGTAATGGTCGAGGAAGGTGTAATTTCCATTTCAGGGAAAACTCCAAAAGAACCACCAAAGAAGGAGCTTCAACCGGTACCCGAGTCCGACTCAGACTCGGAATCAGAAGACAATGAGGGAGATCGACCCAATATGGTCCGATTAGCTCGTGATCATTACAAGAGTACTGGACAAACGATCGGGAAAGATAAGTTTATAGTATTTGAAAATCCATTATTTACCATAAATAATATGATTGAATCTTATAAATTAGTTAAGGCTAATTTGTTAAAAAATTTAATTCATAATATTGTTGTTTTTGATAATCCAGAATATTATTACGATTATGATGTAATGTAGATCATGTTTGTCTTGTTTGCTTTAATTGTGTGTTGCATTTTATTTTATTTTTTATGTTGCTAAGAATTAGGACTGGTTAGTTTAAGGTCTAAACCAACTTAACTGAAATTTAATAACATAGTATTGGGTGGCGGTGAGATGATAGTACGTTAGGGAAACCAATTCTAATAAGGTCAAGTATTCTTTACTTGGTCTCTTTAGACTGGTGAAACTAGCCAAAGCGACCGATCCAAGACCCAAGCTAGTGAGACCAGAAGTTACCAAAAAGTAATTTTGAAGATGAAATTTCACTAAAAGGCTTTGTCTAGGAAAGGGTTGATGATCCAATAAGGCTATGGCCAAAGAAGGCCTTGTGCGTCGCCAAGACCTGGAAGCCAATTTTTGATATTCAAATTCAATTTACTCTTTGTTAAATTCAAATCTAACACAAATTTTCAGTTAATTTTAGATCCAAATATCTCTTTTCAAAATAAATTTAAATTGGGTTTAAAAATTAATTTAACTTTTCAAAATTAATCTTTCTATTAAAACATGCATCTCACAAAATAGTTAAGGATATCCTGTTTTGTCACTTAGAAATGGGTGAGATGCTTAGGACCTAAAAGTTGAGTCCAACCCAACCAACTAATTCAGATTAATCAAAACTTAATTAGATCAAAATCAAAACTTAATTAAATTCAATTAAATCTTAATTAAATCAATTAAATTCAATTAAATCTTAATTAAATCAATTACATTCAATTAAATCTTAATTAAATTAATTAAATTCAATTAAATCTTAATTAAATTCAATTAAATCTTAGTTAAATCAATTACATTCAATTAAATCTTAATTAAATCAATTAAATTCAATCAAATCTTAATTAAATCAATTAAATTCAATCAAATCTTAAATAAATCAATTAAATTTAATCAAATCTTAATTAAATCAATTAAATTCAATCAAATCTTAATTAAATCAATTAAATTCAATTAAATCTTAATTAAATCAATTATTCAATTAAATCTTAATTAAATCAATTAAATTCAATTAAATCAATTAAATTTAATTCAATCAAATTCAAATTTAAAATTAAAATTTAATTCAACTGAACAAACTTAACCCTCTAAATTTTCATTTTCACAAAAATTAAATTTAACTTTTTAACTAAGAGTCAATGTTTCAAATCATTGTAATTAAAATCAAGTCTTTTTTTGTTCACTAACCTGAAATTTATTTCATAACATTTATTTCTTTCCTTTACCATTATACAAACATTTTTAAAATTAGTTTATTCTTGTATTGCAAAAAGTCACCTTGGTGATTACTTGGGATATTTCTTTTTATCTATAGTCCGGGCTTAGATATTTATTTTTTTTGGACTTTAAAAAAAATTAAATAAATAAAAAAAATATCTATGTTTTTAAATAATCACTATATTTTTCGAAAATTGTCCTTTACAAAAACCATTATCATTTCAAAATGTTTTCCGAAAATGGGGTTTATGCTTTAAAATTATCTTCATTTCAAATTGAATTTTCTAAAATTATATTACCATGCTAGTATTCAAAACTATTCTTTTGGTTTTAGTAAACCCTAAAGACACAAAGGAAGGTCTACTTAATGATCTACAAAGACTCCGAGGATGTGTCAAATTTAGGGGGAGTATAAATCAAAAGAAATTATTTCTAACAAGTTTGAAATTATTATATAATTCTTATAATTTGAATCAAACCTTAAGACTCAGAGGAAGATCGCTTGTAGTCAACAAGCTTCCTAGGACTGGGTCGAGTTTAGGGGGAGATCAAATTAAAAAGAATTATTGAGCATTTTTGAAATTATATGTTCTCATGCATTGCACTTTTAAAATCCTTTTGAAAACTTAAATAATTACTCCTTCAAAATACTATCTTGTAAAATCATTTTGCTTATATATATATAACATCACTTTCAAAATTGTACGTGACTTTGGAATACTTTTCAAATCTATTGAGAAGACTTTTGAAATTAATATTTACTTGACTTTGGAAAATTTTCCAGGACACCTAGGGAAAGGTCCTTGTAGTTAACAAGGCTTCCTAGGATTGTGTTAGACTGGAAAATAAACCAAGTCTAGTAAAATATTGTGCCTCCAAAGTTCATACATTTTTCAAAATGTACTTGCTTATATTTTCAAAATACTATCATTTTGGCTTATCAAAATTCTTTTGGAAATAATATTTACTTGAGTTGGAGAATTTCTAGGGCACTTAGGGAAATTTCCTTGTAGTTAACAAGGTTTCCTAAAATTGTGTCAGACTGGAAAAGAAACCAAAGCAAGTAAAAGATTATGTGTAAGTACATTCAAAAAGATAAGTCAAGTAATTTTTTTAATATTTTAAAAGTACTTATGTTTTTCAAATTCATAATATCTTTCAAAATACTTATATCTTTCAAATTGCTCAATAAAGTACTTGCATTTTTGTGCATTTTTCAAAATATTCAGAACAAGTAAACTTATTGCTTATCATATACACTTGACTCCAATTATGATTTTGAGCCTAAATTTTTCAGTCTTTCAAAATTTTGTTACTTTGAAATTATCATAACTCTTGACATTATTTCACTCAAAGTTTTTTTTGGACTCACAAGCTCTGATACACAAATTTTAAATTTCTTTCAAAATATATTTTTCAAAAATTTTTTTATTGATATATGACCAAGGGGGAGAGTAGAAAAAGTGAAATTAAATTATTTCTTAAACTTTTTCCCCTTTTCAAAGAAAGTTTTTCTTAGAATCGTCTAAAACATGAGGAGAAGAATCTCACATTATGGGGGAAAGAAAGGAATGAGAGAAATTTTTTTAATTCTTTTTCAAAAAGTGCTTCAAAAGTTTCTAAGAATTTCAAATTTTTGTTAAATGTATGTCTTCTCCTAAATCTTTTTTCTCTTAGTAAACAAAATTTGTCTAAGCAAAAACTTGTTGAAAAATTTTGCCAAATATTTCCCAGTAAAGTTTTTATTGGTGAAAAACTTGTCTAGAAATTTTTTAAAAGATCTTGTTTTCCAAAATGCACAAAGTGTTTCCAAATAAATATTTCTAAGTGTGCAAAAATTTTTGGTAAACAAATTGTTTTTGGGAAATTTGCCTTCAAAATTTTGCCTAAGTTTTGCAAAGCCTAGTAAGTAAAAGTTGTTTAACAAAATGTAGGTTTGCAAAACTTGTTAAATTTTTACCTTGTTCACCCATGGTTATTTTTGATATATGTCAATGGGGGAGGAAAGGTCAAAGTTAAGTATTTTATAACACAAGTATTCACGGTTTAGGGGGAGTATGAGAATTAAAGGATTTTTTTTTTCAAAATCTTACCTTATGTTATTAACTGTTATAAAGTTTTTTACTTAACGTTGAATTGTGTAAAATTGCTATACTTCATTTTTACCTTATGTTCTTAATTGTTGTAATTTTAACTTAACTTTGAATTGTGTTGCCAAAAATCAAAAAGGGGGAGATTGTTGGTGCAGGAAGCACCATATCGAACCTTGTTTTGATATTGGCAAAGGGTTCAAAGTTAAGTATTATTGGTTATCTAACGTTGTTCACTAAGTGTGCAGAAAGAAGTCCTAGCGAAGGGCTGCTAGGCACCTGGCGAAGGACTGCCAGGAAACAAAGTCCTAGCGAAGGGCTGCTAGGCACCTGGCGAAGGAATGCCAGGATACAAAGCCCTAGCGAAGGACTGCTAGGCAACTAGCGAAGGGCTGCTAGTCACCAAGTCCTAGCGAAGGACTGCTAGGCAACTAGCGAAGGGCCACTAGTCATCAAAGACCTGGCGAAGGGCTGCTGGGCACCAGGCGAAGGACAGCTTGGTACTGAAGACCTGGTGAAGGAATGCTAGGCACAGGGCGAAGGACAGCTCGGTATCCAAGACCTGGCAAAGGACCGTCAGGCAAAAGTCCAACCAAAGGAGCGGTTGGCATCAGGTACATTCTCCCGAGAGGAGTAGGTGAGGACGCGTTCCCCGTCGAGGGAACAGTAGGCGTCGGTTCGACCTAGGGTTCCATATTGGAAACCCAAAGTCAGAACCAAGACAGCTAAGGCTGTATAATCATATGTTTTACTGCTTTATGTTGTTTTTGGACTAACCCTGGATGCAGGACCAAAAGGAACGAGTGTCTGCAGCTCAGAAAGCCTCAATGGAGTGAGGCAGCAGCTGAGTAGGACGCCCTGAGTGTCCAGGGCACCCCCAAGGTGATGATGAAACAAACGAAGCAAAAAGGAGCCTCGGCTGTATACTGGCCGGGGCGCCCTCAGCAGCCAGGGCGCCCTCAGCACCCAAGGCGCCCCGCGCCTAAGCCAGCGAAGCCAATCATCCTTATCCAGCCGAGATGCCCGCGAGGAAGGAGTCAAGCAGGGCGCCCCCTGCGTCTAGGGCGCCCCCAGTGTCAAAACTCATCCCTATTCGAGTGGGATAGAGTTGGACCGAGCGAAGCTCGGATCGCGTGACACGTGGGGGGGGCGCCCTCGACGTCCAGGGCGCCCCTAGGTGCTATAAATAGCACCCAACGCCCACGCTTCAAAGCAACTCTTGAACACAACACTTCTACGCTCTTCTGCTCTCACGCCTCGCTACAGAAACTGCCCAACTCGAGTCGACGACGTCCTACTGCTCCGAAAAAAGTCAATCTACTTCGGACGTCGGTAAAGAAGAGTGATTTTCAATTTACTGTACTTACTCTGTAATCAATATTTGTAAATTATTTTTGCGCCTATATAGAATTGCCCAAAGTAAACGGTCAACGACCGTGGGCCTTGGAGTAGGAGTCGACCTAGGCTCCGAACCAAGTAAAACCTCCCGTGTTTGCGTTATGTGTTTTTAACTTCCGCTGTTCAATTTCTCTTAGTTTTCAAATCCGAAAGTTTTCCGATATCCCCCCCCCTCTATCGGTTCTCTCGATCCAACATTGAGGAGACTATCTACATGAAGCAACCAGAGGGATTCATTACGAATTGCAAAGAACATCTTGTGTGTAAGCTTAATCGGTCCATTTATGAATTGAAGCAAGCTTCACGATCTTGAAACATCCACTTTGATGAGGTAATCCAGTCGTATGGATTTATTCAAACTCCGAATGAGTCATGTGATATAAGAGATGTGACGGAAACGTAGTGGTATTTCTTGTACTATACGTAGATGATATTTTGCTCATTGGCAACAATGTCAAAGTATTATCAGACGTAAGGGTATGGTTGTCCAAATAGTTCGATATTAAAGACTTAGGAGAAGCAGGACACATCCTTGGGATCAAGGTTATAAGGGATCGTCAGAAAAGGATGCTGTGCTTATCCCAAGCTTCATACATAGACACTGTCCTAGCTCGTTTTAGCATGGAAAACTCCAAGAAAGGTTTTCTACCTTTCAGGCATGGAGTTCCTCTATCTAAGGAGATGTGTTCTAAAACATCAAAGGAGATAGAGGAGATGAAGATGGTTCCTTATGTATCGGCTGTAGGAAGCCTCATGTATGCTATGCTGTATATGAGACCGGATATTTACTTTGTCGTAGGAATGGTTAGCAGATATCAGAGTAATCTTGGATAGGGACATTGGACTGCGATAAATCATATACTGAAGTACCTAAGAAGGACTAAGGATTATATGCTGGTTTACCGGGCAGACCAATTACTCCCTGTGGGTTATACTGATTCAGATTTCCAATCGGATAGGGACAAAAGTAAGTTTACCTCGGGGTATGTGTTTACTTTAGGAGGCGGAGCAATAATTTGGAGGAGTGTCAAGCAGAAATGTGTGGCGGACTCCACCATGGAAGCTAAGTATGTGGTAGCCTCAGAGGCGGCCAAGGATGCTGTATGGCTCAGGAACTTCATGATGGACTTGGATGTGATTCCTGGTTTGCCCAGATCTATCACAATTTATTGTGATAACAGAGGTGCAGTTGCAAACTTGAAGGAACCACGAGCCCATAGGTCGAGTAAACACATAGACTGTAAGTACCACCTGATACGAGAAATCGTAAAGCGTGGAGAAGTTGATGTCGCCATGATTGCATCGGAGGATAATCTGGCGGATCCTTTCACTAAGGCTCTTCCAACGAGAGCTTTTGATAGGCATGTGGAGGATATAGGAGTCAGATGTATGACACTATGAGGACAGCAGAGTCTTTGAGTATAAGTGGGAGATTGTTAGAATGTATACTAAAAGTCTTGCCTTTTCTGTATAAACATCTACATTTTGAAAGAGAATCACAAGATCACTATTGCATGTTTATATTAGTATGTGCAAAATATCTAATACTTTACACTATAGATAACATGGTGTGTGGTGTCATACGGAAGATCATGTTATCAGTTCCTTGTAGAGTATATGTAGAGGCTCACAACCGAGTTGGAGTTGGACAAACCATCGGGATGGTTGTAGTATAATTTGGTGTTGGTTTGCCATGACCATAGAATTATACTAGTGCACTTTATGTGCATTGAGTAGGACTGACATAGAGGTGATCCAATTTATTCTGACTTTATAATTGGACCAGACCTCGGTTTATTATCGAGTACATGCTCTGAAACCCGATATAATAACGGGCACATGTACTTAGTATTTATTTCTTTGATTTACCAATGGGCGAGATTTATTCTGATAAATCGATAGGCCCGATAAATTGAGAAATAATATTATTTACATGATGTACCATTGATTATAGACGGAATCCGTGTCCTGGTGAGTCGGGATGATGATGCCCCATAGATGAGCTCATAAGGTTCATCATGTTAAATCCTGCAGGTGGACTTGGTCCAACATGATGATAAGTATGAGTGGTACTAATCAAGGAGTTAGAGGTTGATTAATTAAAATTATCAATAATTTAAATTAATCAATGGGCATTCGATATCTTAATCACGGGGAGAAATTCTACTCATAATAGGTGGAGCTCATGTTAGTGATATAAGAGAAGTGTCTTAAGGCAATCGCCTTATGATTGTAAACATTCAATTTAATAAATGATAATTCACTATTTGAGTATACATGTTTGTGTATTTGATTGGGATCTTAAACTCATCTACTGAATGTCCGCAATACAACTCACAGCATAAGAGAATTTATGATGGGATCACAACTAGTGATTATCTCTTAATGTGCAATTGTGAAGTATTGAAAATATCCCTAGTCGATGAATTGATAAAAACGGACACTATCAATTCTGTTGAGACTAGCATGGGTTATTCTCTAATCAGTTGATTCTCACTGGCTGGTGACATTGGGATGTCCGGAGATAAACATGGATGCTAGTTAAGGGAACTAGTTCATTGGAGTGACTAGCTGTAAAACTTCATATGGTAATCTATATAGATATGTCAATGAAGTTCTTACTGTGGCTTAAGTGCGATGCTCCTTTGACTTGCGGTGTTCAAGTCATCTTGGTCATGGAGACTTATACTTTAACATCTTAAGCAAGCATCTCCAAGGAGGTGTGAACCCAGGATGATTGGGTATAAGCCGAAGTGCCCGAAGATGTTTGAACAGCCTACAAAGGATTCACCACTCCTTGCGAGGAGATGTATACTCAGGCCTATTGTCGGATTGTTACTCAAAGCCTCTGGCCAGAGCATATCATGTTTAGAGTATGAGTCTCTTAAATACATGAAAGTAATTAGAAATCCAAAGGACGAGAAAGACACTACTTGGGCTAGATGTGACGTAGTCAGTCTAGTGGGGACTGACACAAACAGACCATGTCCTGAACCAAGTGGGTATAAGGTGGTGAAGGGAATGAGGCACGACTCATTAGAGCTGCTGAAGGGTTTCAGAATAATTTCTTCTGAGGTCAAACCGTTGATCTTTCGATTAATTGGGGGTCATGATGTACTACTAGGTGCCACTCATGATCGTTCTATAATTTGTTGATTATAGACGGCCAACATAAATCGAAAGTCTATTTAGTCACACGCACTACGAGTAATCCGAGGGATTTAAAACGAGTTGAAAATTGGATTTTCCGATCAAGAGAAATAAGTCAAATCTGAATTTGTCAGAGGCGCAATGGAAGCTAAAATGGCTAAGTCTTTTGAAGGCTTATTGGGCGAATTAAATGAGTTTAATTCGCGATCGGTTCGGGTTGGTTTGGCCGGCCAAAGAGGGTGCAAACCTCTTTGTTGTGGCCGGCCATTAAAGGGGAAGAAAACCAATTTAATTGGTTTAATTAATAAAATAAATCTAGCGCGATTTGTTTTATAAATTATGGATAAATAAATTGATATATAAAGAAATTTATATAAAGAGATTTATAAAGAAATTTGTAGTAAATTTATTCTTTTTATGGAAATTAAAATAAACCATGAATTAGTTTAATTTTAATTTATAAAATCAATTATGAATTGATTTATCCATGATAAGAAAATTTTATACAAATTTTATTCCATAATTAAAAGAGAGAAAGTATTTATTTTATTATAAAGTTAGTTATAATAAAACTTGGCTTAAATGGAATAATTAATAAGAGAATTTATAAGATAAATTTCTTATATAAAATTCCGTTAAAGAGGAGACTTGGCAAGGGAGATGATACTATATAAAGGAACCAAAGGCAAGTCCTTAATTCCAATCAATTGAGTTGTCAATTGGTATAGAGCTAATCTCTCCCTCTCTCTCTTATTTTCTCTTCCCCTTAGGGCCGGCACCCATCTTGGGACCTAGGGCCGGCGCCCCTTTGCAAGACCTAGGGCCGGCGCAAGATTCCTCCACCTAGGGTTGGCGCTTCCTCCTCCTAGGGCCGGCGCAAGCTTCCATCAAGAAGGAGAAGAAGAAGAAGAAGAAGCGGATCGCATCTCCTTCTTTCCGGAATTTGGATTCCGATTCTTGGTGGTTAGTTTCCTTTCTTCTTTCTTGATCTTCTAGTTGTGTCTTCAGAGAATCTAGTAGTTCTCGTCGACACAAAACTCGTGGCTTTGCGAAGTCATCCCGAAGAGAACTCGGCGTGGACGCGAATAGAGGCGGAGCTTCCAAGGGACGCTACGGTTGGATCTCGTCCCTTACTTCGAGTTACGAGAGGTACTTAGTAAATTAGTTTACTTTTCCGCAATGTTTTAATATATGATTATGTCAACACATCATAAGGTTGCATGCTAGATACGTGGTTAAAATAATTTAGGAAATTATTTTATGCTAATTCTTCCGCTGCACGTAAAAATTTAAAATTTTACGAACCCGTATCCTTGTCGACATGCACCCGGTCCCAACAGTGGTATCAGAGCCGGTTAGTGTTCAACATTATCATATAATTGTTTTGCGGAACACTTTGTCATGATCTCAATTTCGGAAAAAATTTTCAATTATGGAAACTTTCAAATTATAATAGATTTTAAATTTAGAAATTTCAAAGTTTGGAAATCTTCATGAAATTTCGCAAACGTTTGAAATTTTCTAGTTTCTAAAATTTTATGATAATTGTGAAAACTTCCCATCTTTGAAAACTTTCCAAATTTTGGAAAATTTTCTATTTTAGAAATTTTCTAATTTTTGGAAATATGTAAGTCTTCTTTTTACCAGAAACTTACAATTATTCTGAAAAATTATTTTTGAAATCTCGCAATTTTGGGCACTTTCTTTTGAGAAAGTCTAGACAAATTCATGGACAGTTAATTGACAATTAAATTTGAATTGGTTTTTAAATTGACAACAAAATTCTTTATTTTGGATTGAGCCTCGGGGAGCCGTCCAATTTAAAGTTAGTTGTTGTAATTTAATTTCCCAATTTTTAATTGAAATTGTCATGTTTGATTTGGATTGAGCCTCGGGGAGCCGTCCAATTAGATTTACACACATTACTTTTCTTTGGGTATCTGAGCCTCGGGGAGCCACCCTTAGAAAACGATTTGTTGTAATTAATTAAATCCATGAATAAAATATGGTTGAAGAGGTGATGCTCTTACATATTGTTGTCTCCAAAATTAATTAGGAAAATGGTTTCCTATAGAGTATTCTTAAATAAGATTTTCATGAAAATAATATGTAGTTGAATTAAGAGATTTGTCTCTTAATTTAATAAGATTTGATTTAGAGAAATCAAAGTCTTAAACATATTATTTCTGAAATTGATTATGACAATTTAGGAAATTGTTTCCCAAAACAATTCCTTCAATAAAGTATGAAATTGGAATTAGGAAATCCGGTTCCTAATTCAATTAATGAGACTTGATAAATTAAGTCACATACATACTTTATTAAGGAAATCGTTAGTCATGACATATTTATATGTCATGAATGTGCTTAGAAAAGAAAGGATAAAACCTAAACCTCTTACAAAATATTAAGGCTAACACCTTCCATTAATATGGTTAGAATTGGAGTTTTATTTCTCGTTTGGGTTGATGGACACATCCATGCCCAGCTTGAACCTCAACATGTTCAAACCATGGAATTAGTTTATGATTAATATAGTTGGAGTCAGAGGTCAATCCTTAGTTATGGTTGTTGGACACATCCAAGCCTGACTAAACGGTTGAATGAGCTTCAACCATATTAAAACTATTTCTTGATTAATGGGTTAGCCTTAAGCTTGGAGCATCGATTTGTTGTGCCACAGCCAAGGTCGATGTGAAGAGAGGTGCAGTTGGGTGCTATGTATAATGTCGCATACTTGTTAATGAGTTAACAACCCAATGATTTATGCAAATATTCAATTAGTTGATAGCATAATGTGATAGTTACATATATGTGATATGTAATCGGTATAATTACCTACCTTCATAGCTAAGAAAAACTTGATGGCCACAGCCATGGTGGTTCTTATCTATGGTTGGATATCAACCTATTTGGAGATGTTCCTACGATCTCCCGAATTGATAAAAAGGGTTATTCAATTTGAAAAATAAATAGGATTTTTATTAATGTATAATGATACATTCTTTAATCATTCTTCTCACATAAACTCAATTTGTATTTCTAGGTTAATCACTCGATCGTGTCTTCTCTAAACTTGCGTTCCATTTTAGACACCAATAAACTGACCGGGCCGAACTTCATGGACTGGCTTCGAAACCTGAGGACAGTCCTCAAGGCAAAGAAGCTTGCTAATGTCCTTGAAGATCAACTTCCCAACCGTCCTCCCGAAAGTGCAACTCCAGACCAGTTTCCTGAGTTGCTCAACCTGCTGAAGACTTTAAAGCCTTCTGTGAAGCAGGATCTAAAGACGGTACTGTTAGTTGGTTCCTCGAATAAAGGTTCTAAGAGGAAGGCCAAAGAACAGAATAAGGGAAAGGAGAAAAAGGCCAAAAAGACTGAAAATACCCTAAAAGGCACTTGCCATCACTGTGGCAAGGAGGGTCACTTGCGAAGAAACTGCAAGATTTATCTTGAGTCCTTGAAAGAGAAGGCATCCGATGCCCAATCCTCTTCAAGTATCTTCATTATTGAATGTCACTCTATTTCCTCAAACACTTGGGTACTTGATACTGGGTGTAGCTCACATATATGTAATGACATACTGGGGCTAAGGAATAGAAGAAGACTCGTCAAAGGAGAAGCGAATTTGCGAGTTGGAAACGGAGCAAAGATTGCTGCTGTTGCCATCGGAACATATTTGCTAAAGCTCCCCACTGGATGTGTCTTAGAATTGGATAATTGTTATTTCGTTCCTTCGTTAATAAAGAACATTGTATCTATTTCATGCTTAAATGAAAAGGGTTATCATTTAACTTTTAGTAACAATTGTTGTTACATAACTTTAAATGGCGTTCTTTATGGGAATGGAACTTTGTGCAATGGCATCTACACGTTAGATTTATCCAGTGACGTTTTCAATATCGAAGTTAGCAACAAACGTGCTCGAATAGATAATCGAATAGACTCCTACACGTGGCACTGTCGTCTTAGCCATATAAGTAAGAAACGCATGACCGAATTACACCGATGTGGAATTTTGGAAACATTTGAACCCGGTTCATTTGATACATGCGAATCATGCTTAAGAGGCAAGATGACCAAATTACCCTTTTCCGGAAAAGGTAATCCAGTGGGAGAATTGCTTGGTCTAATACATACCGATGTATGTGGACCAATGTCAACTCTAGCACAAGGAGGCTATAGCTACTTCATCACCTTTATCGATGATCACTCACGATTCGGGTATGTGTTCTTGATGAAACACAAATCTGAAGCTTTTGAGAAATTCAAAGAGTTCAGAAATGAAGTAGAGAAACAACTTAGCAAAAGTATTAAAATACTTCGATCAGATCGGGGTGGTGAATACTTAAGTCAAGAGTTTCAAGATTATCTTAGGGACAATGGGATATTATCCCAATGGACTCCGCCGTATACACCACAGCATAATGGTGTATCTGAGAGGCGTAATCGAACCTTGATGGACATGGTTAGATCCATGATGAACCATGCAACTCTTCCAAAATCCTTTTGGGGCTATGCACTTAAGATAGCTGTTTACTTGCTAACCAGAGTCCCGACCAAGGTAGTCTCTACTACTCCATATGAGATATGGAATAGTAAGAAACCTCACTTAACTCACCTTAAGATATGGGGTTGTCCTGCTTATGTGAAGCGGACTATATCAGACAAATTGGATGCTAAGTCTGATAAATGTCTATTTATTGGGTACCCTAAGGAAACGAAGGGTTACCAATTCTATCATCCCTTGGAGCAAAAGGTGTTTGTTTCAAGGCATGATGTATTTCTGGAAAAGGAATTTCTTTTACAAGAAAACAGTGGGAATGACATTGAACTTGATGAAGTTCAAGAAACTCCAATAGACATTACAGAGACACCTAGTCTAGGCCCACAACCGATAATTCATAATGATGAGCTATCAGTTGAACCTAAAACAACACAACCTCTTCGTAGGTCTGATAGGGCACGCAATATTCCAGAGAGATACGGATTTCTCGTAAGTGAATCGAACGACGTGTTACTCATAAGCGATGATGAACCTATCAGTTATGAAGATGTCCTGAAAAGTTCAGAAAGGGACAAATGGCTTGAGGCCATGAAGTCGGAAATGGATTCCATGTACGAAAATCAAGTATGGGACTTGGTTAACCCACCCGAAGGGATTAAGCCCATAGGGTGCAAGTGGGTTTTCAAGATGAAAACCGACATGGAAGGTAATGTAGTTACCTTTAAAGCTAGATTAGTGGCAAAAGGATATCGTCAGAAACAAGGAATTGATTATGACGAAACCTATTCGCTAGTAGCTATGCTTAAATCCATTCGGATGCTCCTAGCCATAGCAGCTCATTATGATTATGAGATATGGCAAATGGATGTGAAAACAGCTTTCCTTAATGGAAACCTGCTTGAGGATGTATACATGATACAACCTGAAGGTTTCACATCGGTTGATAAAACCAAAGTATGCAAGCTTCGACGATCCATATATGGACTGAAGCAAGCATCAAGGAGCTGGAACATCCGTTTTGATGAGACAATCAAAAAGTTTAATTTCTCACAAAATCCTGACGAACCTTGTGTGTACAAGAAGGTTAGTGGGAGTGCAATCGTATTCCTAGTGTTATATGTCGATGACATATTACTTATAGGAAATGATATATCAGTTTTACAGACAGTTAAAATTTGGTTGTCCAAAACTTTCTCCATGAAAGACCTGGGAGAAGCAACCTATATCCTTGGGATTAGAATCTATAGAGATAGATCAAAACGGTTGCTTGGTCTTTCGCAGTCTACATATATAGACCGAGTGCTAAAAAGGTTTAGCATGTCAGAATCCAAGAAAGGTTATCTTCCCATCAGGCATGGGATTAACCTTTCAAAGTCTATGTGTCCACGCACAAAAGATGAGAGGATTTACATGAATAAGATTCCTTATGCATCCGCGATAGGATCTATCATGTATGCAATGTTATGTACAAGGCCCGATGTATCATATGCTTTGAGTGTCACAAGCAGATACCAGTCGGATCCCGGAATGGATCATTGGGCGGCTGTTAAGACAATCCTTAAGTACTTAAGAAGAACTAAGGATGTGTTCCTAATATATGGAGAAGGAGATATGGTAATACGTGGGTATACAGATGCCAGTTTCCAGACAGATAAGGATGACTCCAAATCGCAGTCTGGATACGTATTTATCTTGAATAGAGACGCAATAAGTTGGAAGAGTTCCAAACAAGACACCATAGCGGATTCTACCACGAAAGCAGTCTGGATCAAGAAGTTTGTCTCAAAACTTGGTGAGGTTCCAACCATTGATGAAGCAATACTGGTTTATTGCGACAACAATGGAGCTATTGCACAAGCAAAGGAACCAAGGTCTCATCAGCGATCCAAACACGTGCTTCGTCGCTATCATCTGATCAGAGAGATTATAAGTAGGAATGATATACAAATTGAGAAAATTCCCACTGAAAGGAATTTAGCGGATCTTTTAACTAAGGCCTTGCCTCAAAACAAGTTTGAGGGTCATGTTAGAGCCTGTGGTATTGGATACCGTAGCGATTGGCATTAGGCCAAGTGGGAGTTTGTTAGTGATATGAGAGAAGTGTCCTAAGGCAATTGCCTTATGATTGTAAACATTCATTTTAATAAATGATAATTCACTATTTGAGTATACATGTTTGTGTATTTGATTGGGATCTTAAACTCATCTATTGAATGTCCGCAATACAACTCACAGCATAAGAGAATTTATGATGGGATCACAACTAGTGATTATCTCTTAATGTGCAATTGTGAAGTATTGAAAATATCCCTAGTCGATGAATTGATAAAAACGGACACTATCAATTCTGTTGAGACTAGCATGGGTTATTCTCTAATCAGTTGATTCTCACTGGCTGGTGACATTGGGATGTCCGGAGATAAACATGGATGCGAGTTAAGGGAACTAGTTCATTGGAGTGACTAGCTGTAAAACTTCATATGGTAATCTATATAGATATGTCAATGAAGTTCTTACTGCGACTTAAGTGCGATGCTCCTTTGACTTGCGGTGTTCAAGTCATCTTGGTCATGGAGACTTATACTTTAACATCTTAAGCAAGCATCTCCAAGGAGGTGTGGACCCAGGATGATTGGGTATAAGCCGAAGTGCCCGAAGATGTTTGAACAGCCTACAAAGGATTCACCACTCCTTGCGAGGAGATGTATACCCAGGCCTATCGTCAGATTGTTACTCAAAGCCTCTGGCCAGAGCATATCATGTTTAGAGTATGAGTCTCTTAAATACATGAGAGTAATTAGAAATCCAAAGGACGAGAAAGACACTACTTGGGCTAGATGTGACGTAGTCAGTCTAGTGGGGACTGACACAAACAGACCATGTCCTGAACCAAGTGGGTATAAGGTGGTGAAGGGAATGAGGCACGACTCATTAGAGCTGCTGAAGGGTTTCAGAATAATTTCTTCTGAGGTCAAACCGTTGATCTTTCGATTAATTGGGGGTCATGATGTACTACTAGGTGCCACTCATGATCGTTCTATAATTTGTTGATTATAGACGGCCAACATAAATCGAAAGCCTATTTAGTCACACGCACTACGAGTAATCCGAGGGATTTAAAACGAGTTGAAAATTGGATTTTCCGATCAAGAGAAATAAGTCGAATCTGAATTTGTCAGAGGCGCAATGGAAGCTAAAATGGCTAAGTCTTTTGAAGGCTTATTAGGCGAATTAAATGAGTTTAATTCGCGATCGGTTCGGGTTGGTTTGGCCGGCCAAAGAGGGTGCCAAACCTCTTTGTTGTGGCCGGCCATTAAAGGGGAAGAAAACCAATTTAATTGGTTTAATTAATAAAATAAATCTAGCACGATTTGTTTTATAAATTATGGATAAATAAATTGATATATAAAGAAATTTATATAAAGAGATTTATAAAGAAATTTGTAGTAAATTTATTCTTTTTATGGAAATTAAAATAAACCATGAATTGGTTTAATTTTAATTTATAAAATCAATTATGAATTGATTTATCCATGATAAGAAAATTTTATACAAATTTTATTCCATAATTAAAAGAGAGAAAGTATTTGTTTTATTATAAAGTTAGTTATAATAAAACTTGGCTTAAACGGAATAATTAATAAGAGAATTTATAGGATAAATTTCTTATATAAAATTCCGTTAAAGAGGAGACTTGGCAAGGGAGATGATACTATATAAAGGAACCAAAGGCAAGCCCTTAATTCCAATCAATTGAGTTGTCAATTGGTATAGAGCTAATCTCTCCCTCTCTCTCTTATTTTCTCTTCCCCTTAGGGCCGGCACCCATCTTGGGACCTAGGGCCAGCGCCCCTTTGCAAGACCTAGGGCCGGCGCAAGCTTCCTCCACCTAGGGTTGGCGCTTCTTCCTCCTAGGGCCGGCGCAAGCTTCCATCAAGAAGGAGAAGAAGAAGAAGAAGAAGCGGATCGCATCTCCTTCTTTCCGGAATTTGGATTCCGATTCTTGGTGGTTAGTTTCCTTTCTTCTTTCTTGATCTTCTAGTTGTGTCTTCGGAGAATCTAGTAGTTCTCGTCGGCACAAAACTCGTGGCTTTGCGAAGTCATCCCGAAGAGAACTCGGCGTGGACGCGAATAGAGGCGGAGCTTCCAAGGGACGCTACGGTTGGATCTCGTCCCTTACTTCGAGTTACGAGAGGTACTTAGTAAATTAGTTTACTTTTCCGTAATGTTTTAATTTATGATTATGTCAACACATCATAAGGTTGCATGCTAGATACGTGGTTAAAATAATTTAGGAAATTATTTTATGCTAATTCTTCCGCTGCACATAAAAATTTAAAATTTTACGAACCCATATCCTTGTCGACATGCACCCGGTCCCAACAGCTCATATGTAAATATGGGGGTTGGTTAGGTAGTTCAATGGAGAACCTTTAGTGGATTGATTCTTCATTAATGGATTGGGTTTGGATCCATTAGCAAGCCGAGACACAACTCCTCCTCATGGTCACTATTGTAGCCCTATAAATACCCCATGGTGTCATGAAACAAATTAATCCAACACACAACAAATCCTAGGCCCTCTCTCTCTCTTCTCTCCCTCTCCTTCTCTCTCCTAGGGCAACCGACTACATCAAAGGAAGAAGAGCTTGTCTCTTCTTTCTTCTCCCTTCTTCTTCTCTCAGTTGGCGGCGTAAGGGAGTGGAGAGCCATCTCCTCCTCCGGTTGTGGCCGGAGTAACTCTGAGATGAGGTGGAAAAGGGAGCCGGGGCATTGGAGTGGAGGAGTAGGTGCTGGCTGTGAGGTTTTGGAAAGAGGCCGGCAGCAGGTTTGTTGTGGAAGAAGAGGAGTTTTCTATACTCTTCATTCTCTTCTTCTTCTTCCTTTTTGCCTCCTTTGGGATGACGTGAGCAAGGTGGCCTTTCTCCGGTGGTCGGCGCAAGGATAGGAGGAAGAAATCGGTTCCTTAGTGGTCGGCGCAACTCCAAGGTTGGTGTTAGGGTTTGGCGCATGCAAAGGAGAAGGTGTTGGTGGATTTGGTGACTAGGGTTCTTGGTAGATTGTCACCCACACGACGTCCAAGAGTGGAAGGTTATACAATAGAAGATCAAGAGGTAAAAGAAAAGGTATAACCTTCTCTTTGGTTGCTTGTTTCTATCATTTTATGTGGTGTTGATAATTAATCTTGTTATTAATTATTTATTAATTAATTGTCATGATTAATTATCTTGGACCCCGATAATAAACACAAAAATCGGCGATCTGCTCGTCGTCTTTTCCGCGACTAATTGGTCAGGTGAGTTACAAGGCTTGAACATCATGTTTGTCTAAGTTGTAACTCGAATCAATTAGTACAACGACGAGACAGTCGTTTTGGTGATAGGTCTCTATTCGGATTAAATTTTTAATCCGTAGACATGGAGAGTTTCCCATGGATGACCAGGTATTCGCTTAGAAAACCCGCCAAGCTATCCAACATCTCCACCTTTCTCTTCTCATCCACTTCAGTAGTGATTGGCGCTGCACACAAGCAAGGGGAGAAGAAGAAACCGGCGGCAAGGAAGGATCTCCCTTGCGGCACCGCAAGCTAGGGGTTGAAGAAAGCCGACGGGTTTTGAAGCAAGAAAGGAGCTTTCCTTTCTTCTTTTCTTCTTGATCTTCTTCTTCATTTTCTCTTGGTGGCGACACAAGCAAGGGAAGGGGGTGTTCATCACTTGGTGGCCGGCGGTATCTTCTTTGGAAATTAGGGTTCCAGCGGCTTTAAAGGAAGGAAGAAGAAGTTCTCTTATCCTCCCTAGGGGTTCCACCAAACTAGGGTGGAGAAGAACGTGCCATGGTGACTTCAGTTCTAGGTAGATCGTCGCCCTCACGACGTCCAAGATGGGGAGGGTCATAAGTAGAAGATTGCGAGGTAAACGAGAGGTATATTTTCTCTTATGGCTCCTTTTGATCTTACTATTACTTGTTTGTTTAATTATCATGTTGTTAATTATTATTTAATTAATTATGATAATTAATTGTCATGGACCCTGATGATAAACACAAAAATCGGTGATCCACTCATTATCTATTCCGCGGCTAATCGATTGGATGAGATTGATCACTCGAATCGGTTAGCACGATGATGAGACGGTCGTTTGGGAAATAGGTCTCCATTCGGATTGAAAAATTTTAATCCGTGGGCATGGAAAGGTTTCCCATGCACGACCCGGAATCCACGACCAACACTATTTGCTAACCATACTACCTATGCAAGAAGTCAACCGAATCGGAACCTACAAATCAACAAAGGAATTTTGGGAAAAGTTCCTGGAACTCGACGAAGGTACCTCCGAAGCCAAACTAGCAAAAAAAGATTTGCTTCAGAATCAACTCAGCAATCTCCGAATGGAAGGAGAGTCAATAGCCTAACTACACGCAAAACTCAAAGAACTAATCACGGGACTTAACAACCTCGAAGAGTCGGTAAGTAATTGCGATGCATAAAGGTATGCTCTCAAGGCCTTCCCAAGAACCCCAGACTGAATATTCATAGTCGATGCATACTACATTTCTAAGGATCCTGAGATAAGTACCTTAGAATATTTATTTTTAACTTTAGAACTTCATGAGTCTTGGTACACAGGTAAAAATATAAAGTTAGACAACTTGAAGAAGTATCTTTAGCCGATGATGAGGAAGCAACTTACATGATAAGAAAGTTTAAAAAGTTTTTTAAATCTAATAAATTCAATAAGACACAAGCCAAAAGACACTCTCAAAGCAAAAAGAAGAATAAAGTGTTATCACTGTGATGAAGAGGGACACGTCAAAGAAAACTAACCCAAGTTAAAGAACAAGAGAAAAGGGACAACAAAGTCAAAGACCTACAACCTGAAGGCAACATGGGACCAGTCTTCATCGGATGAATCAGAACTCGAGGAGCATACCGGGCTAGCGTTGATGGCCACCCACCAAGAAGAAAGCATCGATGATGGGGGAGCCACGTCAGAAGAGAGCAGTGATGGAGGGGGAACCTCTGAATTCAAAAATGACCTGGTAAGTAAGGTATGTTTACTTCCACCCAATCAACTTTATTTTGGTATTAAGAAAATGACTAAATCACTTTGGAAATTAAAATTAAAAAATTTAGGTTTGAAAAAAAACAAGCAAAAGCATGCCCATTAAAAATATTTGATAAGTTGAAATTAGAAAATGAAAAGTTGAAGGCTTAAATAAAGAAACTAAAAAATAACCATGCACATTGTTTTCAAAAATCAAAAGGTAGATATTTTGAAGGAGTAAATTGGTATTTACGGTATCACAAGGGTCAAATTATAAGAATTCATAGAAACTATATTCCATCTAAATTTTTTATTAACCCTTTTGGTAACAATTTATTTTGGATCCCAAAATCTATACTAAATTGTTAGATTTTATTTAATACTTGTTTGTTAATTATTAATTTTTTTAATAATGCTTTATTTGCCATCTTTTTAAATTTTTTTTTGAATATGTAATTGTTGTAAAAATTTTGTTTTATATTTTTGATAAAGTTCACTGTGAGTTATTCATAAAATTTTTTACAATTAAAAATTTTTTTATGAGTTTTCATTCGAAATCGAGTTTTAAATTTTAAAAATACTTAAAAAATTAATTTTCATCAAATTTAATTTTTCAGGATCTATATATTATATTTTGAATATTGAATTTTTTTAAATTTATTTTCAGTAGAAATCCAATTTTAATTTTTTAAAAAAATTATCAACTCTAAATTCAAAATTATTTTATTATAGTTAGAAAATTTATTTTATTTTGATAATTTTTATAGAGATGAGCCTACTAAATTTCTAAATTATATAAGATTTTGAGTAATTTTAAAGTAAGAATAAAATTTTTATAATTTTTTTATCAATAATAGGTTTTTTAATTTTAATATAAAATTTAACTGATTTTTTAAAAATTAAAATTTCTGGAGACTATATACTACTTGTAACTTGTTCTCAAAAATTTTTGAAAATTTTGGATATCTAAATAATTTTTTATGATTTTTTTCACAAATACATTTGCCTTTAGAATTACTCATGTTTGTTTTTTTCCTTGCTAAAGTTCACTTTAAATTTTCCTTCAATCTTAGTCAATTTACACAATTTTTTTTAAGATTCTAGTTTAAATTTTTTTTCGTAATGTTGATTTTGCCCGTAACATGTTCTTTTTGATGTGATAAAAGGGGGAGAAAATATGGTTAAGTTAAAGGGAGGTTTAGGGGGGGATTGGTAGGCTTGTTTTCCATTTTCATTTTCTGTAGAAAATACTATTTTCTGGAAAACATGTTTGGTTTGCTCTAGCCTTGTTTTACAGAAAAAGGATATAGCGTTTTCTGGAAAACTAGAGAATAAAAGAAAGTCATTTTCCAAAAAATGAAAAAAAAATGATTTTCTAGAAAATGAAAATAGAAAATGGAGCAAACCAAACGCCCCCTTAAATTTCCAAATTTTTTGAATTGCAATGTCAAATATTTATTTCTATTATTTTATATGTTGTTTAACTCTAACATAACATAGGTTGATATATATTAAAAAAGGAGAGATTGTAAGTACCCCAAGTGAGTTTTGATGTGGTCAACCGAGTTAAGTTAGGTTTTGTTGGTATCTGATCCCTGTGTCTAAGTGTACAGGAATTTAGGAGCATAGTAAGTTGAGCAAAAGGAACAGCGGTCGAGAAGGATGACACAGAAAGAGAGCTGACTAGCTTGGTGCATCTGAGGGACATGGAGGTCTGAGGAAGAGTACGCCAGTGGAGCGAAAGGAACACGCGTGTCCGAGGGATAAGAAATCAGGAGGAAGCGCACTCATGGAGAAGACTGAAGAAGGGTTCGGGTGAGCCTGACTCTGGATGGCTGGAGATCACCCAGAAGACTGAGAGAAGGCTGGTCACCCAAAGGCTGACCAGTAAGCTCTCCGGGCACCCGAGCACTCAAGCGCTCGGATGGATATGGGCGCCCGACCATAGGCGTCCGAGTTCATACAAGCACCCAACCATATAGGCAATCGAGTCCATATGGGCGCCTGAGATGTTTTGACTTTATCGAGAAATAACTGTTCCGCGACTGTTGCGTCGTGGATAACCATTGACCATGTGTTAGGCGCCCGTGTGCACCTGGGCGCCCAAGAAGTGCCACATCAACTTCTTTATAAACTTTCACAAGAGCTATAAATGGACCCCTAATTTTGTTCTTTTTATCAATCTCAACTGTACTCGAATTCTGTTTTAGTTTTCATTTTCTTTCTGAGTTCTAGTTTATGTAAGAGGCTTCTCCACCCCAAGGAGTTTGATCTGGAGATTGAGCTCATTACTACCTTGGATTAGAAACCACTTTGGTTGCAACCAAGTAACTGTCGGATCGGTTTGAATCGATAGAGGGAGGGGGGTGAATATCAATCGATAAATTTTCAGAAAGGTTGGACCTTGGATGGCTAGAGGGGGGGGTGTGAATAGCCAGACACAGAAACTTTGGCTTCTTTTTGATCTTTCTGCGATTATGGTTAGCAGTGAAAACAATACAGAAAGAAAGAACTGAAATACAGAAAGACAAAACACAAACCAGGGACGCTAACTCAGAGGGTTTACAAGGTTCGGGGATAACTTGCGCCTTCTCCTTGGCGTGCCCGTGAGGTGGGCAATCCCTTGATCGTTGGCAGATCAAGCCCCGGAAATCCGGATAGAATATAACCTCCTTCTCGATGGAGAAACCTCTCCACAGATAGTCTCAGAATGATATCAAATAAAGCACAGCGACAAAGAGAAGGCTTACAAAGCATGAAGGAGAACGTTTACAGAGCATAACTCACAACACAACACAACCCCTAGCAAGAGCCTTCACTCAGCTCTTCCTTCTCACGGTGTCTGCTTGCTGATCGACTCGCAAACTTCTCCACAAATTCAAAGTATCATAGTTGCAAAAAATCTAGAGATTGCAGAGAGTTTCAAGGATCCTTCCTCTCTTCTCTGCTTGCCATCTCTTAAACCTTTGGTCATCCCAGTCACGTCTGCAGCTTACCAAGCGCGTCTGCAGCTCACCAGGTGCGTCTACAACAGGCTCCGTCACCAACCCACTGACCTCTACTGGACTCAGTCCACTGAACCCTCTTTAGCCGAACCTCAGGTCAGTCGTTTGCCTCGCCAGACAGTTGCCAGCCGCGCCAGAAGCCGTTGATTCCTGCGAAGGGAAAACGGACAAACCTGACGAAGCGAAAGTCTCCAGTTGACCCTCCTTCTTCCTTTGAGTCATCCCTGCACTACCTGCACACTCAACAAGGCTTAGCACAGAAAGTCGAAAGGAAATCAGTAGTGTTATAGAGAAATCAGAAGCGATCAGAGTGAAATCAAAAGTCTGACAACGGATTCAAAATAAAGTTATCAGTCACTGATCAGTCACCCGACCGATCAGTGAAGACCCTGATCGATCATGTCACCTCTTGATCGAACACCTCCTGATCGATCGACTCTGTGATCGATCACACTGACCAATCAGGGATCGTGGATCGGTCACCAGACCGATCCACCAGGTTACTGGGTTTCCAAGCCACAACCCACAAGTTCACTAACCTGAGGCACCTGATCGGTCACCTGACCGATCAGGTTGTGCCCTGATCGGTCACAGTTACCGATCAGGTCACCTCTGGACCGATCAAGACCCATCCTGATCGGTCCAGGAGGCCCTTGATCGGTCACACTAACCAATCAAGGTTTTCTCCAGAAGGCTACGATCTCTTCTTTGATCGTTCACTAGAACAATCAAAAGTCAAACAGAAACATTCTGTTCTCTTTCTGATCGTTCACCAGAACAATCAGATGCCCTGGATTGGTCACCAGACCGATTTATTAACAAGGGAGCTCATGCCAGTGTCTGATCGGAGTCCAGACTGATCCAGACACTTGGCTGACTCATGCATAGTCCCCCGGACCAAGACTTCGTGCCAGGCTTCACTTACGAGACTTTGTTCAACCTAGCTTCCCTCGCTAGGACTCGGCTTCACTCACCGGCGTTTCCGTAATCCGACTTCACTCACCAGGACCCGACTTCACTCACCGAGGTTTCCATCACCCGGCTTCACTCACAACGACCCGGCTTCACACACCGGGGTTTCCATCACCCGGCTTCACTCACCGGGGTTTCCATCAACCGGCTTCACTCACCAGGACCCGACTTCACTAACTGGGGTTTCCATCACCTAGCCTCACTCACCGGGTTTCGTGCCCAGTCCCCGACCAGGACTTAAAGCTGAACTTGTCTTACTCACCTAAACTTAAATCGGTGTCAATACCAAAACAACAATCAGGCAGACTGCATTAACAGGAAAGACTAAGAGTAATTGCGCAGTAGAAAAGCAAAACAATCGCTAACACGTTTGTTTTTACTTGGTTCGGAGTCGCAGTCGGCTTCTACTCCAAGGCCCACGGTTCTTGACCATTTACGACGGGCAATTCTATATTGCGTAAAAATGTTACAACATGAGTACAAATATAGAATTTAAAATACAGCAATTTAACCCAATGTTATACCGACGACCGGAAGATTGGAGTGTCGTAGCTGCGGGTCATCGTTGGCGCTTGAATCTTGAGCATGGAGCATTTAGGAGCAGAGCGCTTGTTAGACTACGTTGAAAGAAGTTGTTTTGAAGCCAAGGGGGTGAGCCCCTATTTATACTCGTAGATGGGGCGCCTGTGTTGAAGGGGGCGCCTGACACGTGGCCCTCACTGCGCGAAACTCAATCCGCAGACTTGGCCAGCGCTTATCCCCTCAACCAGGGTGCCTGTGTTAACACATGCGCCTCATATGCAGTCTTGAGTCTTTGCTTCGAGTGGTTCTGGAATTGCCCTTTGTCTGGGGCGCCTGTCTCAACACAGGCGACTAGCCAAGCAGGGCGCCTCACTCCATTGAGGCGCCTGGGAGTAGAAACCTTCGTCCATTCGTTCCTGCAACCAGGGTTAGTTCCAAAACACACGTAACATATAAATAATATAGATTTAAGCATGATTTACTATCTGAGCTGTCTTGGTTCTGACTTTGGGCTTCCCAAATGGAACCCTAGGTCAAACCGACGCCTAATGTTCCCTCCTATGGGGAACGCGTCCTCACCTACTCCTCTCAGGAGAGTTTACTTTTTTGCAAATTGGCTCCTCCAGTTGGACTTTTGCTCAATCCCCTGGATCAGGTCTTCATGCCCAGTCCACGACCAGGACTTATTGCCCAGCTTCACTAACCAGGTCTTCGGTGCCCAGTCCACGACCAAGACTTATTGCCCAGCCCGCGGCCAGGACTTAGGTGCCCAGCTCGTGGCCAGGACTTAGTGCCCAATTCTTAGAACAAGGACTTCGTGCCTAGTGTTCCTAGGACTTTTTCTGCACACTTGATTAAGATTGTCAGATCACAACAAAACTTTAACTTTTGAACCCTTTACCTTTATCAAAACATAGGTTTGACTTTGGTGCTTCCGGCACCAACAATCTCTCCCTTTTTGATTTATGGCAACACGGTTCAAAGTTAAGTTAAAACAACATTTAAAGCACATTTGACAAACATGTTAATCTTTAAGAGATACTTAAAAAATTTAAGCTCTCCCTGAAAAAGTTCTCCCCCTGAAATTTGCAATGATATGCAGTTTTTCGAAATCCTTCTAAATGTTTTAAATTTTGACTAAGTGTTTTGTAAGCAGAGCAAAGCATTTGGTTTTGTCTAAGTGTTTTGAAAATCCAGCATTTGGTTTTGACTAAGTGTTTTGAAGATCCAACATTTGCACAAAAAACTTTTACATTTTTACTTTGGAAAAGTTTTGCAAGCTCAAATTAAAAAGCTTTTACTTACGAAGGCTTTCCAAAAAAAAATTTACTGAAACCAATTTTTGCAAACTGAATTTTTTTAAAAGGCCAAATTTTGCAACAGAATTTTCACTTAAATGGTTTCAACTTTTGCATAACATACTTTAGAAAAAAAAATTCTTAGAAATTTGTGTATTTGTAAAACATTTTGAAAAACATTTTTACGTGGAAAAATACCTAAGAAATTTTGCTTAGAGAGAAAAAGTTTTTGCTCAAAAATTTGTTCACTAAGAAAAATTTTTACTTAGAAATACTTTGCCAAAAAAGTTTTAAAAAAATTTTGCTTAGGCAAATTTTGTTTCCTAAGAATCAATTTTTACTTAGAAAACAATTCACTTAGAAATTCTTGAAAACATTTAGAAATTCTTGAAAACATTTAGAAATTCTTCTTTACTTTTTGATAGAGAGATAAAAATTTTGAAAATCAACCATTTGAAAATTTGAAAAAAATTTACTCACTTTTTCCTCTCTCCCCCTTTGCCATATATCAAAAAATAGATAACAACCATTGCAAGTCAATTTCGAATTAGAGCTAGTTAAAAGAAAATGTATGTCTGTATTGAACCAACTCTAGTGAATTTAAGCAGGAAAAAAACCAAATCAATTAATCTGAACTTGTTCGGGTCCTGTCTAACCCAGTTAACTACTTACTAACTATTATAAAATAGTAGTTTTCACTAGGGTTAGTCAAGTTAAGTGATTTGATCAAGTTAGATTTGCTATGCTCGAACATTTAACTTGATTGCTGTTCAATTTGTATTTATCACCCCAATTACTGCAGATGCACTGACTTAAAGTATCTTTAATCAAGACATAGACCTAAGCATCTCAACCCAGTCTAGATTATCAATCAAAGTACCCTATGGTGCTTGTGAGATGCTGACTTCTAGATCTATAGGTGCATGCTGTTCTAGGGTTAAGGCCTAAGCTAAGTCCATTTGCGCAAAAACCCTAGTTTTAAAGGGGTAAGTTTTTTAAAAAAATCTAGGTCGGAAAATCATTTTAAATTTCAACAACTTGATAAAAGAAATGATTTTTCAAAATATATTAAATGCTAATTTTCGAAAAAAATGAAAATAGAATAGATTTTTGAAAAAATATAAAACAATCCTATTCTACTAAGCACAACCCTACCTTATGATTCAAATATGAAGTAGGTAATTCAGCAGATAAATGGTTAGCCAGATTATGAAGCAGATAAAATAGCCAAATATATAAACAAGTAAGTAGTAGTAGTGACAGTCAAACGGTCAACACCAGAATCAAGCCAAGTCAATACCATGTTAACCCTACTAAGTAGGGAAAGTCAAATAGTAGGAATATAGTCAAAAAACTAGGAAACCACTCAAGTCTAGGAGGAAGGGCCAGGGGCAAAAAATGGACCGGGCTGCCACGACCGAAACATGGACATCATCTCGTCGTGTCGGGCCTGGTTTACCTCGCATTCGGCTCGAAGGGCGTCCATGTACTCAACGTGATAGGCCTGGTTCACATCGTGTTCGGCATGAAGGGCGTCCATGAACTCGACGTGATGGGCCTCCATCTCCTCTTGGAGACTGTGGACCTCCGTCTGTAGTCGTGTCAAGCGCTGGTCGATAGTCGGTGGTGGAGGCTCTCGTAACTGCTCCTCGATCTCGTCGGCGAGCTCGGCTACGTCGACCTCTACCTCCTCGTCTGAATCGACCTGGTGTCGAGCCCTCTGTCGTCTCCACGATAACACCCCGACGGTCGAGATATCTATGCCCGCTAACGAAAAGTTCCTAGACCCTAGATCATCGAATTCGGTCATCGGGATGACCTCCCTAGTAGTGATGTCACGCCCATGGTGATGAAGAAGGGACGAGATTATGTGACAATAGGGCGTGCGCACTCGGGAATGAGTGGATATGCTCGACACATAATGATCGTCTGGAACATGTGTAGACCAATGTCTATGTCCAGATGGTGGATCATCGCGTAGAGGAGGAAGTTGTGGAAGGGTCGCATAGTCGCGACATCCTGAGTGGTCAATGGGAGAATGCAGCAGACCAGAACTCTATAGAGAGCATAGTCCTGGACGCGGAGATCAACGGACTGAAATCGCTGTACCGTCGGGTCTCGCACATCTCCGAAAATGTAGGAGTAGAGAGTGTCCAGGGTGATATGAGAATAGGGGGCATCAAAAGGAAGGTCAGTTGGAGGATAACAACAAAAAGTGGACTGAGAAGGTCGTAGTCTAAGAAATCGGTTAAATAAAGTAGGTGTGATAGTAAGGGGGATGGACTGTACAGTAGTAGAGTAACAAAAGTCATCATGTTTGACTAAGTTGTTGTAAAACTCAGCACATAGGGTTGTATTGACTGAGTGGGTACAATAAACAAGTTGATCGAGTTGATAAAAATTAATGGCATCCATAGCTGTAGGGCAAGATTGAACAAAGAAATGTCTATTCAAGAAGCTGGCCTTAATTGGTTTATAAGTGGTCTGTGCAAATTTATTAAACAAGGCCAAGGTAGGGAACCTAGGGTCTGGGCTAGGCTTGGCCCCGGGGATAGCTTGCGTGACTCGGCGTTTACTAATCAAATAGGAAAAATTATGCATTTATTAAAAGAAATAAAGAAAAAAATTAACCAAAAATGCATAATTAAATCATACCGAGGCGGCATTGTGAAAGTAGAGTGATTGAGGACAAGTGAAGAGCTTTAGGGCGCCTTAGAAGGGAGAGGAATGAGAGGGGAATTCGTTTGGTGTGGCAAATGAGCATGGGATGAAGGGCTTATATAACGTTTCACGGGCGCTCGTGACCATTGAGGCGCCCGAGAGCTTCTCGGGCGCCTGAGTCAGTGTGGTCAGGTCTTTTGGCAGGTTTGACTGCCTTGAAAAACGAGTAGGGCGCCCGTGTTGACCGGGTTTGACCGTTGATCATGTTTGACCATTGACCAGGTTTGATCATGTTGACCAAGTTTGACTAATCAATAATTAAGTCAATCAAGTCTTAGATTATTTTCAAGACTTAGTTTGATGAGTTAATTTTGAAACAAATGAAATTCAATTTTTGAAAAAATGTTGAGTGGAAAACATGTAGTGTTAATTTAAAATTAATTTTGGAAAAATTTTGAGTTGATTTTGAAAAAATTTTGAGTTTGATCTTGAAACAAAGATTGAACTGATTTTGAACAAATTATTGAGTTGATTTTGGAAAAAAAAATATTGAACTACATTATTAGGTCCTAGACATCTCACTCCGTTCTACGTAACAAAACAAGTTACCTTATCTGTTTTGTGAGATGTTTTATTTTTATCTTCGAATTAGTATTCAATCTAAGGTTTAATTAAAACTTATGTTAGATTCAAATTTATCAAATAGTAAATTGAATTTGAGTTTCGATAATTGGCTTCCAGGTCTTGGCGAGGCTCAGAGGCCTTCTTTGGCCGTAGCCTTATTGGAGCAATAACCCTTTCCTTGACAAAGCCCTTTTATCGAAAGTCATTTTCAAATTACTTCTTAAAAAATTTTGGCCTAACTAGCTTAGGTTTTGAGATCGGTAGCTTCGGCTAGTTCCACCAGACTAAATAGACCAAGTAGGGTACGCCTTACCTTACTTGACCTTATTAGACGGGTTTCCCTAACGTACTATCATCTCACCTCCACCTAATACTAGGTTATTCAAGTTTTAAGTAACTCTTCTGTCCTTAAACTATACAATCCTAATTCTAAGCAAAAAAAAAAAAAGACATGCAACAAGCAATTAAAGCAAACAATTATCTAAGTAAAGTCAGAATTGGAGTAATACTCTGGATTTTCGAAATCAGTAAGATTGTGAATTAAATTTTATAGCATATTAACTTTACGTTTTAGTGCTTCATTTTCCTGTTCTAATTTTCTGATATTTGCCTTAACTAATTTATATGATTCAATCACGTTATTTGAAGCAAACACTAGATTTTCAAATAATGTAAATTTACCTTTGTCGATTATTTGTCCAGTACTCTTGAGGGTTCCATTTGTTGTAGGTGGCGAAGGTCGACTCTTGCGAGTGGGGCACTGATTCTTGTAATGTCCTATTTCGCTGCACCTAAAACATATTATATGATTTTTAAATTTTGAATTTATCATGTTACCGTTTGATTCCTTGTTTGGAATCTCCCCCTTGATTTTAGCCATTTTTCTTTTCTGTTTCTTCAGCATCTTGTAGTGGTCACGAGCCAACCGGACTAGTTTCCGATGATCCCCTTTTTCGTCGTCAGACTCTGAATCTGAGTTGGACTCAGGTACTGGTTGAGGCTTATCCTTTGGTGGTTCTCTTGAAGTTTTCCCTGAAAAAGAAACTATACTTTCCTCGACCATTGCAGTATCAGTTTTGTTAGTTAATCATAATTCTGAAAAAGATTCAAAATTGGTTACCGATTTTGTATCGGCAAACTCACCTTCTAACTCTAGTTCGATTTCGAAGTCGGGTACGGATTCTATCTCATCTTCTGATCCGAAGTCAATTTCGAAGTCGGGTGCTGAGTCTGTCTCACCTACTTGTGCTTAAGCCGAGAATGCAAAATAACTTACTTGATCTTCTTCTTCATCTGAGTTCTCTTGATGTAGGTTGATCAGCTTCTGCCAAATTTCTTTAGCACATGCGAAGGGTCCGACTAGTCTGAGTTGTTTATTGGTGAGGCCACACTGAAGAATTGCAAGTCGCCTTAGCATCCATTTTCTGCGGGAAAAGAGAATCCCTTTGGATTATCATCCATATGTTCATATGAGTCTTCAGATGGGCTTCCATTTGACTTCTCCAACAACTAAAATTTTCGCCAAAAAAAGCGGTGGGCGAGCACTGTTCCACTCTTGGTTGGCCATAGAATTCGACTAAAAAATTTAAAAGAAAAACTCATCACAAGACTAAGTCTTGGATTAGTAGTGCGGGAAAAATAGTAATAAGGGAAAAATCGAGTGGTGTTGCACCAACCTCGATTAACAAGAAAAATACGAGCGAAAAGAAATATTAAAATTTGAAAATCCAAAAAATTGCTCAACTGGTGGTTGCACCAAGTTTGAACCACCCGCTCTGATACCACTTGTGGGATCGGTTTGAATCGATAGAGAGGGGGGGGTGAATATCGATCGATAAATTTTCGGAAAAACTAAGAGTAATTGCGCAGCGGAAAAGCAAAACAATCGCTAACACATTTGTTTTTACTTGGTTCGGAGTCGCAGTCGACTCCTACTCCAAGGCCCACGGTCCTTGACCATTTATGATGGGCAATTCTATATTGCGTAAAAATGTTACAACTTGAGTACAAATATAGGATTTAAAATACAACAATTTAACCGAAAGTTATATTGTCGACTGGAAGATTGGAGTGTCATAGCCGCGGGTCGTTGTTGGCGCTTGAATCTTGAGCATGGAGTGTTTCGGAGCAGTGCGCTTGATAGACTACGTTAAAAGAAGTTGTTTTGAAGCCAAGTGGGTGAACCCCTATTTATGCTCGTAGCTGGGGCGCCTGTGTTGAAGGGGGCGCCTGACACGTGGCCCTCACTGCGCGAAACTTAATCCGCAGACTTGGCCAACGCTTATCCCCTCAACCAGGGTGCCTGAGCTAACTGGGGCGCTTGTGTTAACACAGGCACCTCATATGCAGTCTTGAGGCTGTTGATGCAGTCTGACCCGATTGTTGTTTTGGTGTTGACACCGATTTAAGTTTGGTTGAGTGAATTTGGATTAAGTCCTGGTCGGGACTAGGCACGAAATCCTGGTGAGTGAAGCCGGGTCCTGGTGAGTGAAGCCAGGTGAATGAAATCCCAATGAGTGAAGTCGGGTCCTGGTGAGTGAAGCCAGGTGATTGAAATCCCGGTGAGTGAAGCCGGGTCCTGGTGAGTGCAGCCAGGTGATTGAAATCCTGGTTAGTGAAGCCGGGTCCTGGTGAGTGAACCCTGGTGATTGAAATCCCGGTGAGTGAAGCCGGGTCCTGGTGAGTGAAGCCAGGTGATTGAAATCCCGGTGAGTGAAGCCGGGTCCTAGCGAGTGAAGCTAGGTGACCGAAACCCTGGTGAGTGAAGCTAGGTCCTAGTGAGTGAAGCTAGGTTGAATGAAGTCCCGGTGAGTGAAGTTGGGCACGGTGTCTTGGTCCGGGGGACCGAGCACGAGACAGAGAAGGCTAGGGAGCCTGTTCTCTGGACTTAGGGTCGAATTTGTGGGAGTTGGATCGGTCTGGTGACCGATCATGGAGTTGGCACGAACTCCCTGTTGTGGATCGGTCTGGTGACCGATCTAGGAATTTCTGATCGGTCTGGTGACCGATCAGGGAGAGAACAGAAGCATTTGGTTCGGCTTCTGTTTGGCTTCAGATCGTTCTGGTGAACGATCAGAGAACCCTTGATCGGTCCTCATGACCGATCAAATTGTCGCGAGATTTCTCATCCTGACCGATCAGGATGGCTCCTGATCGGTCAGGGGTGACCTGATCGGTCACCAGACTGATCAGGGCACAACTTGATCGGTCTGGTGACCGATTAGGGCTTTGTGGCTGGTGGAAGCTGGAGGAAACCAGCAAATTGAGGATCGGTCTGGTGACCGATCCCTGAGCTGTGATCGGTCAATGTGACCGATCATAGATTAGTCCGCGATCCCAGTTTTCTCACTGTGGACCGATCAGGTTGTGGCCTGATCATTCAGGGCTTTCTCTGATCGGTCTGTGACCGATCAGGGTCCTCTCTGATCGGTCTATGGACCGATCAGTAGCTGAACTTTAATTCAAATACACTGTTTGACTTCTGATCGCGTTCTGATTTCCTTCTGAACACTTTTGATATCTTCTCTGATCTTCTGATAATTGATTCTCTGTTGATTTGCTGTGCTAAACAACTACAAAGTGTGCAGGTAACCCAGGATTACTCAAGGAGAGTCAACCGGAGTCTTTCACTACGGCAGGTTTGGTTGTTTTCCTTTTGTAGGTCACAACGGTTTCTGGCTCGGGCTGGCAACGGCTGGTAAAGCTGACGAACTGACCTGGAGCTCAGTTAAAGAGGGTTCAGGGAGTCTAGAGGAGGTCAGTAGTAGCTGAGGTTGTTGCAGACGAGTTGGTGAGCAGCTGGTGAGCTATAGAGACGCGCCTGTGACCTGGAGATGGGTGGCGATGGGCAGAAGCTTAAGTGTTGGCTACCAAAGAAGCATCAAGAGGTCTTGAGCGATTGTTTGATCTCTTTGAAATGCTAACACTCTGATTCATCTGCATCTTGAGAGCTTTGAGCCAGTGGGGAAGTTTGCAATCAGCAGGCAGACACCGCGAGAAGGAAGAGTTGAGTCAAGGCTTTGCCAGGATCTTGCTGTATAGTGAGTTGTGCTTTGTAAACTGTCTCCTTCGTGCTCTGTAAGCTTTATTTGTCTTTGTGCTGTATTTCCATCATTCTCTTGAGACTATCTGTGTGGAGAGGTTTCTCCACCGAGAAGGAGGTATTTGATATCCAGATTTTCTGGGGCTTGATCTGCAGACGATCAAGGGATCGCCCACCTTACGGGCACGCCAAGGAACAGGGGCAAGTTATCCCCGAACCTTGTATATCCTTGTGTTAGAGTTTGTGATTTGAGTTTTAGTTTTCTGTTAGTTTTTGCTTTGAATTGTTTCCGCTGCTACTACTAACACTTAAGTGCAGAAAACTCAGAAAGAGCGATTTGAGTGTCTGACTACATTCACCCCCCCTCTATAGCCATCCAGGCACCAACAGAGGCTTTGCTTCGAGTGGTTCTGGAATTGCCCTTTGTCTGGGGCATCTGTCTCAACACAGGCGCCTAGTCAAGCAAGGCGCCTCACTCCATTGAGGCGCCTGGGAGCAGAAACCTTCATCCCTTCATTCCTGTAATCAGGGTTAGTTCCAAAACACACGTAACATATAAATAATATAGATTTAAGCATGATTTACAGCCTGAGCTATTTGGTTCTGACTTTGGGCATCCCAAATGAAACCCTAGGTCAAACCGACGCCTAATGTTCCCTCCTAAGGGGAATGCGTCCTCTCCTACTCCTCTCAGGAGAGTTTACCTTTTTGCCAATTGGCTCATCCGGTTGGACATTTGCCCAATCCCCCGGATCAGGTCTTCGTGCCTAGTTCGTGATCAGGACTTATTGCCCAGCTTCACTCACCAGGTCGTCGGTGCCCAGTCCTCGACCAGGACTTATTGCCCAGCTTCACTCTCTAGGTCTTCGGTGCCCAGTCCACGACCAGGACTTATTGCCCAACCTTTTGTCAGGATTTAGGTGTTGGGGCAATCGACCCTAATATAACCTGGAGGATCATGGATTTTGATGTGTGTGTCAATATGGTTAAGTTAGGGTTGTTGTTGTTCTAATTTGTGTACGTGAGTTTGCAGGTTTGCAGGTACACATGGACTTGGTTGATGTCCTCAGGTGAAGGGTGGCATGGAGGCAAGCTGGAGGCTTGTGTGCGCACCCGAGGGACCATGGGCAAAGCAGGAATGATGAAGCCGAGGGAAGCAGACTTCGAGGCGTACGTGAAGGGTAGCATGGAGACAAGCTGGAGGCTTGTGTGCGTATCCGAGGGACGAGGGCCAAAGTCGAAGAAGGCTTGAAGGTGATGGATCGAGGCTGCTGGAGTAGAGATGATGAGCCGAGGGATGAGGACTTCGAGGCATGCATGAAGGATGACATGCAGGCAAGCCAGGGGCTTGCGTGCGCATCTGAGGGACGGGAGCCGAAGATGAAGAGGGCGTGAAGGCAACAGATCGAGACTGCTCTTGGAGAGTCAACCAGGTTATGAGGGTCCGAGTGATGAGTGATTGTACTCAGGAACTAAGCCGGGAGGGTTCGAGTGCGGAGAGAAATGTACTCGGGGAGTGTAACCCTAGGCTTAGGGAAGGACCAGTCGACTGCTCTGGGAGCAGTTGACTTTTAATGGCTGGGGATTCAAACGTTGGTTGTAACGGTCGAATCTGAGTGGGACCAGTCGACTGCCCCAGGGGCAGTCGACTGGTAGCGACCATTTACTACTCGAGCTCTATTTAAAGGAGCTTGTTTAAGGCTACTGTTCCTTGGCGAAACTTGCTTGGAAAAAGTGAGTTAGTAGCCTGGTGTGCTCAGGTAGTGTCCAAAGCTTGTGGAGAGGTTTCTCCACCCACAAGGAGCTACGAGTTCTAGCTGGAGGTGCTCCGGGGAATCATCCTCCGACGGATTAGGGATCGCCTACCTTACGGGCAGCCATGGAGTAGGAGTTTTATCTCCGAACCACGAAAATCGTGAGTGTCTTCTTTGTTTTAGCTTTGTTCTTACTTAGTACATTCCGCTTGCGCACTAACGATTGTAGGAAGAAGTCGAAAGTTGCTATTCACCCCCCTCTAGCAAGCGTCAACGATCTAACAAGTGGTATCAAAGCGAAGGATCACTCTTATTGGACTAACCGCCAAAGGAGCACAAGCTAGAGGAGAAAAAGATGATGGAAGACAAGTTGGGGGGATGACATCTACTCTCCACCTCCCTACGATCATGAAGATTTCAACTATTCGAGGGCAAGGATGAAGACATGGCTTGGAATGGATTGGGAGTGTGTGATGACCATAGAAGAACCATTCAAAATTCTAAGAGACAAGCATGGGAAGAAGCTTCACCCTAGATATTGGACTATGGAGCAATAAGAACAATCGAGGGCAAATAAGAAGGTAATTGATATATTAGTAAATATTTTGCCTAACAATATTTTGAGTGGTGTAGGGGAATATAAAAGTGCCTATGAGTTGTGGAACAAGCTAGAAGAATTTCATAAGAACCCTACCCCAGCTCAAATAGAAGAAGAACCCAAAGAAATAAATTCAATGGTCCAAGAAGACCAAGAAGAAAAAGAGGTGTCAACCTCATCAATTGAAGTGGTCCAATTAAGTGAGAGATCATCCACTTCGTCAAGAGAAGAAGAGGAAGTATCAAATTCAAGAATTGAGGGGGAGGAGAGACCTTCATCCATACAAGAGCAAGAAAAAGCTCCAACCTCCACCAAAGCAAAATCCAAAGAGCACATCATATGCTTTGGTTGCAACAAAAAGGGGCACTACAAGGACAAGTGCCCACTAGGTAAAATGGAGGTAATCCCTAAACCCAAGTCCATTAATTTAGAATCTAATGTGGGTGGTAGGGAAAAGAAAGAAAAGAAGCACATTAGGTGCTATACTTGTGGGGAGCTAGGACATTATCACACTCAATGTCCAAGGAAAGGAGAGCTCAAGAAGATGGAGCACTTAAGAAGATGGGAAAAGGAAGAGAAGAAAAGAGCACACATCAAGGGGGAGCTACAAGGGTAAGGGAGGTAATCCCTAACTTTACTTATGCTCCAAATGCTTTTATGAATGCTAGAATTAATAATGATTGTTTGCCCATGCGTACTTTTGGATTCAAATATCATGATAAAAATAGAAATACTATTGCGTGCCAAAATACCAAACAATCCATGTTTTATAATAAATCTAGGGTTTCTAGACCTAAGGACCAAGGTATTAACCCTATGAAAGGGAGACACATGCCTAGGAAGATGAGTAGATCTAGGGATGATCAAAATAGACTTAGTAATACTAAGGTTAGGAGTTTAGAAAAGGAAAATCAAGTTTTGAGGGCAAAACTTGATGAATTAGAAAAGAACCTAGATAGACTCATTATAGGATCCAAGGGAGTAAGCATGAGGCCAAATGCCCAACACCTTAGAAGTGGTAGACCGGGTCTAGGATACCACCCTAGGAAGAAAAATGTTAGTGAAATATCATATTCAATGATACCTTATGCTTATGGTAAAGAAAAGGTCAAAATTGGTAAGGAAAATTTATTTCAAAAGAAAAAGAAGGATTTGACCAAGGAAAAAGTGTATAGAGTTAAAAGAGTGATAGTTGAAGGTCAAGAAGCACTGGAGGAACACCGGTGTGGCCTTGCAATTGTAAGTGAGTTACCTAGGATAGTAACTAGAGCTAGGAGCATAAGGGAGAGCTCTAGGAGCCAAAATGGGATCCATGGTCAATGGATCTCTTAATCCTAGGAATTTGGCACACTAAAAATGAGGCTTATGGTGAAAAAGATGGAAATAGAATCATATTGGGAGAAAATTGGTTTTTAATGTGTAGATGCCATATAATTCAGTGATAAAAATGAGCTATGATCAGGAATGAGAAGATACATCAAGGAGAGGCCAAAATTAGGACTTTTGGATAAGGTTTCTATGATACAATTTAAAAAAATTGAATTTTGTGCCAATCTTAGAATCCGGAATAGTTTTGTTTGAAAACATATTTTTTGCAAGTATATATAGGCTTCACAAATCTCTCTACTAAATTTCAGATTTTTTTGAAGATTTGTGGAATTAATTAGGCATTTCTGAAATTAGATTGAGAAACTAGAAATTTCAGATATCAATCGACTGGCTCAAGACTAGGAACATTCTGTTTGTTTTATCAGTCGACTGCACTTCAGGCAATCAACTGATCTTACCCAGAAAATATTCTGTTCGTTTTACCAATCGACTGCCCCCAGGGCAGTCCACTGGTACGCGGGTTTTATTAAGGAACAGACCGCGCGGGGGTGGCCAAAACCTAGGGTTTTACGTGCCACCCCCTGCGAACTTCTCCTCTCCCCGACCTCCTCTCCCGTTCTAAGGCCTTCCCATGACCTAGAAACTTCTTCCTAGCCTTCTCCTACCCCGGATCTACAACTAGGGTTAGTAAAAACTCCTCCCTTCAAGCCGATCTTCACTCAACTTCATCATGCAACTATTGGGAAAAAGGTAACACCTTGTACAGTTCAATCTTTCCCATTTAAATCATGATTTGGGACTAATGTGTCTATTTTTGCATGTTTTCCTTTGTCTTCTTCATTTGTGAGGTGATTTGGTATCCTTGCATGTGTATGTCACATTTTAGGTTTGCTTCTAAGAGGCAAAAGGGTGAGGGGTCGTCCCGACAAGGTCGGGCAGAATCGAGGGAGTCTCAGTTCTGATCTATGGAGTGTCAGAAGAGATTCGACAAAAATGAATTCCTATTAATGAATTTTCAATATCTAAATAGGTCCTATTTTCAGGAGAAGACCCCCCAGATTGCCGAGATGGTTATATATTTTGGGTTAGTACAGTTAGTGTATTGTCAACATGACATTAACCTAGATCTATGTAAAGAATTCTACGCAAACCTAACATGCATCGATCCTAATAATAACCTTTATGAGTCCATGGTAGCAGGAGTCTGCATTCCTTTTTCACCCACTGTTTTAGGTATGTTTTTAGGATGTAGAGCGTCTAATAATGTGGTCACATATTTTCCTAAGGATGATGAGCCTCTTTCTTTTCATGACGTCACTTTGATTAGATCCACATGCATTATTTTGGACATCATCGACTCATTTCAGAGCATATTTTTGACGCCAAAAACATGAGTCCTTTTAGTCATGTTATGTATATGATTGTCTTGGAGTGTCTATTGCCCATTGTCACCAAGGGGCGGTCTAGGATTCGACTACCGCACATGGTGATGATGTATGCATTAGAGAGGAGGCTAGACATAGATATCTCCTTGATGTGTTTACATCTATCTGTCATTTCTCCCATAGTGTGAATGAGAAGATTTACATGTCATTCTGCTATGTCCTGACCGAGTTCTTCGAGTCTCGAGGTATACGCACATCTAGCGGTCAAGTCTGTCACCTGTCAAAAGACTATGATCAGGTTGACACACGCCAGTTGTCCTTGGCAGGGATAGAGTGCAAACAGGGGGAGATTGTCTGGCGGCAGCGTCCGGAGTCCTCCAGTTCAGCTGAGGAGCCTGCTGATGGAGTTACACGAGAGGAGTTCTCCCAGCTCTGGTCTGAGGTTCACGACCTTCGGGAGGACATCCACAGCTTTCAGCAGGAGCAGATGGGCTTTCGGCAGACACAGACTGCCATCCAGGAGGAGGTTCATGGCATCTCGCAGTTTTGTCAGGGGTTCCAGCGCCAGCAGGACGAGATGTATAATATGCTATGGCAGTTGCATCTCACATATCAGGCCCCTCCTCCTCCTCCTCCTCCAGATGATGACATGGAGTAGATTTACTTTCATGAGCTTAGTGTTGAGAGTGCTTTGTTTGATGTATTTTTATCTCTCAAACACCTATTCATTTTGGGATTGTATTATTTCGCTACTTCGGGGTTCTAGCCCTTGTGACATTTTCATGTTTTTTTTAAAGTCATGTATGAACTATTTGCTTATGTTTTTATGTTATGAAATTTTATGTCTTGACTTGATATTGCTTATTTGGTTTGCAACTCATAAATTGCTATTGAATGATAGGCTATGGTTTTTGAATTTAAATCCGTGTTTGTGCTTTCATATTCCTTGTATCATGTTTTACTTCATGATTTAATGTTGAATGTATGAAATGAGGGTTTATTGATGTCATTGGATATAAGGAAGATTGATAAGGGTATATGTATCTAGGGTTATGAAGTAGAAAGGGGGAGGTTTGTATCATATTGCAATTACATAAGAGAAAGGGGAGAATTGAGGGCAATTTCATGTGTAAAATAAGAATGGTTAGAGTTGGCAAATACAAGGAATCATGAATAGATTTCAAAGTTGATACAAAATGCCAAGTTTTGAGGAAATTAGAGTTTGTATCAAAAGTTAAGCACATTTGATATTTTTCATGAAACTATATTTTTCTAGGGTAGAGAATACCCTAACAATTGTGCTTGCAAACTTTTACATTTTTCGGGATTTTGTAGAATTTTCTACGCGTTTCTGAATTTCGGCTGGAAAATCAGAATTGACAGTATCAGTCGACTGCTCTGGGAGCAGTCGACTAATGTCTCGGGCAGATTGAGATTTGGTGATTTCTGAGCGGTTTTTTAAAAATTGGTTGAGTTCTTTTTGGCACTAGGGTTAGGATTTCTTAGGACAATCTTTTTGATGGTGTCAAAGGGGGAGAACTTGTGTGTTAAGTTAGGTGTTAAGTTAGGATTAACTTGACATGGGAAACCTGTGGTGTTAAGTTGAGAATAACTTAACTTGGTGTTATGATGTTAAGTTGGGTAGAACTTAACTTGGTGTTGGTTGTGAGAATTGAAAATTGGGAGAAAGCATAGGTTAAGGGGAGGTTGCCTCTTATTTGTTATGCTTTAATTTTCAATTGCTATTGCTATTGTTGCTTTTGTTTACCTAACTTAAGCATATTGCTACACATCAAAAAGGGAGAGATTGTTGGGGCAATTGACCCTAATATGATTTGGAGGATCATGGATTTTGATGTGTGTATCAATATGGTTAAGTTAGGGTTGTTGTTATTCTAATATGTGTACGTGAGTTTGCAGGTACACATGGACTTGGTTGATGTCTTCAGGTGAAGGGTGGCATGGAGGCAAGCTGGAGGCTTGTGTGCGCACCTGAGGGACCATGGGCAAAGCAGGAATGACGAAGCCGAGGGAAGCGGGCTTCGAGGCGTACGTGAAGGGTAGCATGGAGACAAGCTGGAGGCTTGTGTGCGTATCCGAGGGACGAGGGCCAAAGTCGAAGAAGGCGATGGATCGAGGCTGCTGGAGCAGAGATGACGAGTCGAGGGATGCGGACTTCGAGGCATGCATGAAGGATGGCATGGAGGCAAGCCAGAGGCTTGCGTGCGCATCTGAGGGACGGGAGCCAAAGATGAAGAGGGCATGAAGGCAACAGATTGAGATTGCTCTTGGTGAGTCAACCAGGTTGTGAGGGTCAAAGTGATGAGTGATTGTACTGGGGAACTAAGCCGGGAGGGTTCGAGTGCGGAGAGAAATGTACTCGGGGAGTGTAACCCTAGGCTTATGAAAGGACCAGTCGACTGCTCTCGGAGCAGTCGACTGGTAATGGTTGGGGATTCGAACGTTAGCTGTAACGGTCGAATCTGAGTGGGACCAGTCGACTGCCCCAGGGGCAGTCGACTGGTAGCGGCCATTTACTACTCGAGCTCTATTTAAAGGAGCTCATTTAAAGCTACTATTCCTTGGCGAAACATGCTTGGAAAAAGTTGTTGGATCGATAGAATACGATAGAGGGGGCGGGTGAATATCGTAAAACCGTTTCGGATTAGATTGAGAGAAATTACGCAGCGGAAATAAATAAACACAAACGCGAACACAAGATTTTTTACTTGGTTCGGAGTTGCGGTCGGCTCCTACTCCAAGGCTCACGGTCCTTGACCGTTTACTGCGGGCAATACTATAATCGCGCAAGTTATTACAAGAAGTAGTACAGTAGTAGTGCAGTAAAAATTCAATTAAAATCTAACTCTTCGTTACCGACGCCCGGTGTGTATCGTTCTTCTGTGCATAGGGTCATCGTCGGCGCTAGAACCTTGAGATCAGAAGTTTCTGGAGCAGAGCGCTTGAGCGAAGAGTATTGAGGCGTTGGAAAACTGAGTTTTGAAGCCTTGGGGGTCGAGCCCCTTATATAGTGCACCTGGTGGCGCCCGGGACCTTGGGGGCGCCCTCCGCGTGTCACTCGATCCGCAAACCTCTCGGTCAGCCTTTATCCCTCCAGGATCGGGCTCGAGGTTTGACGGGGGCGCCCGAGAAGCAGGGGGCGCCCGGGTTGACTTGGTCTGCTCGCTTCTCGCTGACTTGAACATTATCGCTTCGATGGCTTGAGCCCAGGGCGCCCGAGGCATCCGAGGCGCCCAGGAGCACGGGGGCTCCCGGGAGCACGGGGGCACCTGGCCCAGTGAGCTTCCGAAGCATTTTCTTGCACAACTCTTGTTTGGCTTTTACCTTGGGCGCCCGGGACCTCCCGGGCGCCTAACCCAGCTGCTGCCCCTCTCCTTTGAGGCGTTCTGAGCTGCAGAAACTCGTTCCTTCGGTCCTGCATCCAGGGTTAGTACCAAACATGATAAAGCAAGTATGTTAGTGAATTTTACAGCCGTAGCTGTCTTGGTTCTGACTTTGGGTCTCTAAAATGGAACCCTAGGTCGAACCGACGCCTACTGTTCCCTCGACGGGGAACGCGTCCTCACCTACTCCTCTCAGGAGAATTTACCTGTTGCCAACCAGCTCCTTCGGTTGGACTTTTGCCCAGTAGTCCTTCGCCAGGTGCCTAGCAGTCCTTCGCCAGGTCTTCAGTACCAAGCAATCCTTCGCCTAGTGCCCAGCAATCCTTTGCCAGGTCTTCGGTTCCAAGCAGTCCTTCGCCTGGTGCCTAGCAATCCTTCGCCAGGTCTTCGGTACCAAGCAGTCCTTCGCCTGGTGCCTAGCAATCCTTCGCTAGGTCTTCGACTCCTAGCAGCCCTTCGCTAGGTGCCCAGCAGTCCTTCGCCAGGTCTTAGGGTTTCGATGCCTAGCAGTCCTTCGCTAAGTGCCTAGCAGTTTTTCGCTAGGACTTCAATCTGCACACTCAAGTAATATGTTAGATAAACATAACTTCTTAACTTTTGAATCCTTTGCCATTATCAAAACCCAGGTTCGACTTGGGTGCTGTCAGCACCAACAAAAGTGAGTTAGTAGCCTTGTGTGCTCAGGTAGTGTCCAAAGCATGTGGAGAGGTTTCTCCACCCACAAGGAGCTACGAGTTCTAGCTGGAGGTGCTCTAGGGAATCATCCACCGACGGATTAGGGATCGCCCACCTTACGGGCAGCCGTGGAGTAGGAGTTTTATCTCTGAACCACGTAAATCGTGAGTGTCTTCATTGTTTTAGCTTTGTTCTTACTTAGTATATTCCGCTTGCGCACTAACGATTGTAGGAAGAAGTCGAAAGTTGCTATTCACCCCCCCCTCTAGCAAGCGTCAACGATCTAACATTAGGTGCCCAGCCCGCGGCCAGGACTTAGTGCCCAATTCTTAGAATCAGGACTTCGTGCCTAGTGTTCCTAGGACTTTTCCTATACACTTGATTAAGATTGTCAGATCACAACAAAACCTTAACTTCTGAACCTTTTGCCATTATCAAAACACAGGTTTGACTTTGGTTCTTCCGGCACCAACAGTAACCTTTCTTGTGCGTCTACTCTTTTGCTTAGTCATTTTTGTTATTACTTATTTGATGTTATTGTCTTTGCTTATAAACTAATCTCTATCTTTGTTAAGTAAGACAAAGTAGGGGTAATTCACCCCCCTCTTGCTGATCGCATGATCCCCAACAACACACACACTGTAAAGTTATGTGGATGAGCACTGTGGGCATCTCATGTTTTTTTTAAACTTGCGATTATGTCATTTAGGATTTTATCTTTACAATTTAGGGATTGGGTTAAACTATTAAGTACAAAAAATATTTCAAAATAAAAAAAATATTTTAAGTGTACATGGGATATCCGTTGTAAGATTAGCGACATAACAAATCATTATATATATCTGTATGTTAGATGTGTATACTAAAAGACTTACTCTTTTTATATATATGATCATCTGCATTTTGAAAAGAGAATCACAACAATACAGATGCATATTTATATTAGTATATGCATAAAAATCCTTTACTTTGCATTGTAGATAACATGGTGTGTGGTGACACACAGAAGATCATGTTATCAATTCTTGCATAGTATAAGTAGAGGCTCATAACCGAGATGAAATTAGACAAACTATCTGGATGGTTGTAGTGTAATTAGGTGTGGTTTGTCTTGACCATAGAATTACGCTGTCTTCGACTCCTAGCAGCCCTTCGCTAGGTGCCCAGCAGCCCTTCGTCAGGTCTTAGGGTTTCACTGCCTAGCAGTCCTTCGCTAGGTGCCTAGCAGTCCTTCGCTAGGACTTCTTTCTGCACACTCAAGTAACATATTAGATCAAAATAACATCATAACTTTTGAACCCTTTGCCATTATCAAAACCCAGGTTTGACTTAGGTGTTGTCTGCACCAACAATCTCTCCCTTTTTGATTTATGGCAACCCGGTTCAAAAAGTTAAGTTAATTACAAACAGGTGAAATACTAGTTTAGTTTCCTCCCCCTGGAAGGAATCTCCCCCTAGGTTTTTCAAAGGTTCGTGGGGTTTGAAAAATTTCTAAGTCCAAAAATGGAATTGATTTTTCAACACCTAGAACATTTTTCAAAAGACATTTTTAGAAGACATTTACCAAAAAAAATTTTTGGTTGGGTACTTGGAAAATTTATACTTAGAAATTTTATACTTCTAAAAAATTTCAAGTCAAAATCTTAGCAGAAAATTTTCTAAACAACTTCTGAAGTTTTTAAAAGGAATTTGATTTTAAAAAAAATTCAATCTCTTTAGTACATTAGAAGGTTTATACTTAGAAACTTTTCTATTAGAGAAGTTTGAAATTAAGTACTTATAGATAACAAACATCTTAGATCAAGTACTTAGACACAATTTTGAAAACAGTTTAAGTCAAGTACTTGGAAATTTTTGAAAACAGTTTAAGTCAAGTACTTTTAAATTTTTGAAAATAGTTTACGTTAAGTACTTTTTGAAGAAAGGATAAAGAAAAATTTTGAATTTTTGAAAATTTTTTAAATCTTCTCTCCTTTCCAATCTCTCCCCCTTTGCCATATATCAAAAAAAAACAAAGCAATATAGAAAAAAATAAATTGCATAAGGATATAGCAAAAGAATAATGTGATGTACTGAACCAATTCAAGATATAAACTAGACCAAATCAATTTGACATACCTCTGTCGGGTCCTGTCTAACCCAATTAGCTACTTACTAACTGTTATAAACAGTAGTTTTTGCTAGGGTTAGTCAAGTGTTCTGTTCAAGTTAGATTTTCTAAACTTGACACTTAACCTGATTACTATTTAATTTGTATTTAGTGCCCCAATTACTGCAGATGCACTGACTTAAAACATCTTGAATTAAGGCAAAGACCTAAGCATCTCAACCGATTCTAGGTTATCAATCAAAAGTACCCTAAGGTGTTTGTGAGATGCTGGCTTCTAGATCTATAGGTGCATGCAGTTCTAGGGTTAGGGCCTAGACTAAGTCCATTTGCGAAGAAAAACCCTAGTTTTGAAGGGGGTAGTTTTTGCAAAAAAAAAAAAACTAAATCGAAAAATTGATTTTAAAATTGTAAAAAAATTTTGAAAATCAAGTAAGGCAGTTTTAAAATTATTTTAGAAGCTAATTTTAAAATCGAGTAAAGCAGTTAAAAAAATAAAAGTAGAGTAAACCTATTCTACCAAGCATATTCACTGATAAAGATTAGATAATCAAGACAAGCAACTAGTCAACTCGATAAGTCAACTGGTCAAAGAGAGGACCAGTATAGTCATACCACAATCAAATACAAGTCAACCCTACTGAGTAGGGTTAGTCAAATAGTCAATAGTACAATGCCAATCTAATCTAGGAGGAGGGACTGGGACGATCAGAAGAGCCTGGCTGCCAGGATCGAAATAATGCCATCATCTCATCGTACCGTGCGTCGCTGATCTCTCGATCGGCTCTGCGAGCATCCATATACTCTGCGTGGTTAGCTTCTACTTCCTCCCTCAGACTGTGCATCTCGGTCTGAAGTAGAGCTAGCGTCTAGGCAGTCGTCGGAGGTGGGGGCTTGTCTATCTGCTGTCGAATCTCGGCCGCCAGATCTTCGACATCGACCTCAATCTCCTCATCAGAGTCGATCTGGGGTCCGGCCCGCTGACGTCTCCACGATAAAACCCCGGTACCAGAGACTTCTATACCAGCTAGGGAAATGTTCCTAAAACCTATCTCATCAAATTCAGTCATCGCAATCATCTCTCCGTCGATAATGTTACGACCGTGATGATGAAGAATGGAGGTGATGATTTGGCAGTAAGGGGTACGTACCCGCCCCTGAGTGGTAACACTGAACGCATATAAAATCGTGTGGAACATGTGGAGTCCAATGTCGATATCAAGATGATGGATGAATGCGTATAGAAGGAAGGTATGAAATGGTCGCATGATAGCGACGTCCCTAGTGGATAATGGTAGAATGCAGCGGACTAGAACTCTATAAAGAGCATAGTCCTGGACCTGAAGGTCAACAGACTGAAATCGTCTGGCCAAGGGGTTCCTATCATCACTATAGAAGTAAGAGTGTAGAGTATCTAGGTCAATATGAGAGTAGGGAGCATCAAAAGGAGGATCTCGAGGAGGATAGCAGCAAAAGGTGGACCGAGAGAGTCGTAGTCCAAGAAATCGGTTAAGCAATGAAGGTGTGATTGTCAAGGGCATCCCTTGAATGGTGGTGACAAACATAAGATCATTTTGTCTAACTATGTTGTTATAAAATTCTGCACATAGGGTTGTGTTGATGGGATGGGTGCAGAATACAAGGTTGTCTAGTTGATAAAAATTAATAACATTCATGGTCAATAGACAAGATTGAGTGAAAAAGTGTCTATTTAAGTAGCTTGTTTTTATAGGTTTATATGTGGTTCGAGCAAACTTATTGCAAAGTTCTAAGGTTGGGAACCTAGGATCGGGGCTAGGTTCGGAACCGGGGTTTGATTGGTTTGCTCGGCGTTTTCTAAGATAAGAAGCATTTAAGAAAAATAATTTTAAATGCGTAAGAAAAAGGAAACAAAAATTATACCGAGTAGCCGTTCGGGGAGGCATGGTCAAGGTTGAGGGAGCAAGAGGGTCACTTGGTCGCCTTGGAAGGAAATGAGTTAGAGAGGAGAAGGGTTTTGGATGTGCAAATGAATGGAATTCGGGTGGCTTATATAGAGGTTTTGGCTTGGGCGCCCGGGAGGTCCCGGGCGCCTGGGTCAGATGGTCACTGCTTTTAGCAGTGAGCTACTACTGGACGGGGGCGCCCGTGATGGCCCGAGCGCCCTGGTCAGAAAGGGATGGCAGCTTTGCTGCCTTTGACTAGTACTGAGAGCACCCGTAAGGGCTCGGGCGCCCTAGTTAGGGAGACATGGCAGTTTTTTGCCTTGAACGAAGTGAAAGAGATGTGGGGGCGCCCGAGGAGTCACGGGCACCCGGGATAGGTGGGAATTGACAACTTTGTTGTTTTGTTGACCAGTTTGACCATTTGACCATGGTTTAATTATTTTTACCATGGTATGACTACTTTGACCATGATTTGACTATTCTGACCATGGTTTGACTACTCTGATCATGGTTTGACTAGTATTAGGTCAACTTCGTTCTAAACTACAGGATTTAATGTTTGTATTTAAACAACAATACATGTATTAAATGAATTTCAAATAAATTAAATTTTACCATCTCACCCATTCTAGAGTTGTCAATCACGTTTGCCTTATGGGTTTTTGTGAGACAGGTTTTAGTAGATAGAATTATTTGAAAAAATCATGAATTGTTTTGAAAAATTTAAATTAATTTTGAAACCAATTGATTTTGAGTTTATTTAAAAAAATGTTTGAATCTACAATTAACTAAAAATTTGTGTTAGATTCGAATTTGACAAAGAATAATTTGAATTTGAATTTCAAAAATTGGCTTCCAGGTCTTGGCGAGGCACTAGGCCTTCTTTGGTCGTAGCCTTATTGGATCATCAACCCTTTCCTTGACAAAGCCTTTTAATGAAATTTCATTTTCAAAATTATTTTTTGAAAAATTCTGGTCTAACTAGTTTGGGTCTTGGATCGATAGCTTCGGCTAGTTTCACCAATCTAAAGAGACCAAGTAGAGTATACTTAACCTTATTAGAAGAGGCTTCCCTAACGTACTATCATCTCACCGCCACCCAATACTAGGTTGTTCGAATTTCAGTTAATTGGTTTAGTCCTTAAACTAACCAATCCTAAGTCTAAGCATGGTAAATTGTAGAAATTAAATAGACAAGTAATCATGCAATTTAAAACAAGAATAGAAATTTATCTAACTATGAATATTGTTTTTAATTTGACTCCCCCTGGACTAAAGCCACGATAATGGTTCGGCAAGATGTGAATCTTGTCCTTGGGGATCCAATACTGATTTGATCCAGTTTGTTTGTTCAGGCACAGTTTGGGTACCCATGCCTGAATTTTAGGTCTGGACTGGTTCAGTACAGCATAGTATGATCTTTGTCTAGACTTGGTTCTATAGCCTAATCCGGATCGATTTAGAACCGACTTCTGTTTTCCAAGAATCATGTCAAGACCCTTGGAACCAGAAGTGAACCGTTCTAAGGCTGATCTAAGGTCCTTGACTTGAGTTTTCAAGGAGGAGTTCTCTTTCTCAAGTTTTTAACTTGAGTAGAGGTTCCTTCTTGAACCTTCTCAGTTAAGGATCTAGAGTCAGCTCCCTCTTTCAGGAGTTTTACTTCCTGTCAGAGAGATTCGACTCGGATTTTGCCTTTCGCCAAGTCTCGAGAAAGATTGACAATTAATTCGGTTAATTGATTTCTAGAAAACCCACTTACAGTGATTTTGCCATCCTCTGAAAACGTGAGCTTTCCGTCTTCCGGCTCCGATTCTGACTCGGTCTCGATTTCTTCTGAGGCGGTTAGTGCGAGCAGGTTCGACTGTGGGCCTCTTCTTCTTCTTCGGAGGAGGACTCATCCCACGTTGCCTGAAGGCCCTTCTTCTTTCTCGTCTTCTTCGTTTCCTTTAGATTGGGGCATTCAGTCTTGTAGTGACCCTTCATTTTGCATTCGTAACAGGTCACATTTGGTTTGTTCTTTTCATTTGAAGGATCAGCTGGTTCTTCCTTTCTTCGGCTGGCTTTCCTTCTGTTGGTCTGGTTTTTTAGTTCTTTGTAATAGTCCCGGGCTAGTCAAACCAGTTTAGGTCGATTTCCTTCGCTGTCTTCTGAGTCTAAGTCTGAATCAGACTCGGGTGCAGGTTGAGGCTTCTTCTTGGTTACCTTTCCAGTTTTACCTGCAACAAAAGCGATGCCTTTCTCGGCCAGGGTGCAGTTAGTCTGCTCATGCAATTCTAGTTTAGAAAATAGTTCATCTAACTTGATTTTAGAAAGATCCCTTAACTTGGTACGCATCTACCATAGATGCCCATAATGTATTTCTAGGGAAGGCATTAATAGCATACCTGATCAGGTCACGGTTCTCTACCTTGTGACCGATGGTGTGTAGTGTTGGGACCGGGTGCATGTTGACAAGGATACGGGTTCGTAAAATTTTAAATTTTTACGTGCAGCGGAAGAATTAGCATAAAATAATTTCTCAAATTATTCTAACCACGTATCTAGCATACAACCTTATGGTGTGTGGACATGATCATAAAATAAAACTTTGCGGAAAAGTAAACTAATTTACTTTGTACCTCGCGTAACTCGAAGAAAAGGGACGAGATCCAACCGTAGCGTCCCTTGGAAGCTTCACCTCTATTCGCGTCCACGCCGAGTTCTCTTCGGGATGACTTCGCAAAGCCACGAGTTTTGTGCCGACGAGAACTACTAGATTCTCTAAAGGCACAACTAGAAGATCAAGAGAGAAGAAAGGAAACTAACCACCAAGAGACGGAATCTAAATTCCGAGAAGGAAGGAGATGTGATCCGCTTCTTCTTCTCCGAGGTCGTCTTGGTGGATGAAGCTCACGCCCACCTTGGGAGTTGCGCCGGCCCTAGGGGAGGAGAGAGAGCCGACCCTAGAGAGAGAGGGGCGCCAGCCCTAGAGAGAGAGGCGTGTAGAGAGAGAGAGAGCGCAACTAATCTCTTGATTAATTGATTAGGAATTCAAGGCTTGCCTTTGGTTCCTTATATAGTTGTTTCTCCCTTGCCAAGTCTCTCTCTTAACAGAATTAACGGAATTAATTTTCATAAGAAATTTATCTTATAATCATTCTTATGAATAATTCCGTTATGCCTAGTTTTATTATAACTAACTTTATAATAAAACAAATACTTCTCTCCTTTAATTATGGAATAAATTTTATAAGAAATTTATAAACTTTCTTATTATGAAAAAATCAATTCATAATTGATTTTATAAAATTAAAATAAACCATTCCATGGATCATTTTAATTTCCATAAAAAGAATAAATTTCTATAAATTTATTTATATAAATTTCATTATACAAATTTATTTATCCATAATTTATAAAACAAATTGCGGTAGATTTATTTTATTAATTAAACCAAATAAATTGGTTTCTTCCCCTTGTTGTGGCCAGGCAAACCAAAGGGGGTTAACACCCTCTTTGGCCAGCCAAACTGAGCCGAACCGATCGCGAATTAAACTCATTTAATTCGCCCAATAAGCCTTCAAAAGACTTAGTCATTTTAAGTTTCCGTTGCGCCTCTGATTAACTCAGATTCGACTTATTTCACTTGATTGGAAAATCTAATTTTCAACTCGTTTTAAATCCCTCGGATTACTCGTAGTGCGTGTGACTAAATAGGCTTTCGATTTATGTTGGCCGTCTATAATTAACCAATTATAGAACGGTCATGAGTGGCACCTAGTAGTACATCATGACCCCTAATTAATCGAAAGATCAACGGTTTGACCTCAGAAGTAATTCTGAAACCCTTCAGCAGCTCTAATGAATCGTGCCCCATTCCCTTCACCATCTTATACCCACTTGGTTCAGGACACGGTCTATATGTGTCAGTCCCCACTAGGCTGACTACGTCACACCTAGCCCAAGTAGTGTCTTTCTCGTCCTTTGGATTTCTAATTACTCTCATGTATTTAAGAGACTCGCACTCTAAACATGATATGCTCTGGCCAGAGGCTTTGAGTAACAATCCGACGATAGGCCTGGGTATACATCTCCTCGCAAGGAGTGGTGAATCATTTGTAGGCTGCTAAAACATCTTCGGGCACTTTGGCTTATACCCAATCATCCTGGGTCCACACCTCCTAGGAGATGCTTGCTTAAGATGTTAAAGTATAAGTCTCCATGACCAAGATGACTTAAACACCGCAAGTCAAAGGAACATCGCACTTAAGCCGCAGTAAGAACTTCATCGACATATCTATATAGATTACCATATGAAGTTTTACAGCTAGTCACTCCGATGAACTAGTTCCCTTAACTAGCATCCATGTTTATCTCCGGACATCCCAATGTCACCAGCCAGTGAGAATTAGCTGATTAGAGAATAACCCATGCTAGTCTCAACAGAATTGATAGTGTCCGTATTTATCAATTCATCGACTAGGGATATTTTCAATACTTCACAATTGCACATTTAGAGATAATCACTAGTTGTGATCCCATCACAAATTCTCTTATGTTGTGAATTGTATTGCGGACATTCAATAGATGAGTTTAAGATCCCAATCAAATACACAAACATGTATACTCAAATAGTGAATTATCATTTATTAAAATGAATGTTTACAATCATAAGGCGATTGCCTTAGGACACTTCTCTCATATCACTAACAAACTCCCACTTGGCCTAATGCCAATCGCTACGGTATCCAATACCACAAGCACTAACATGACCCTCAAACTTGTTTTGAGGCAAGGCCTTAGTTAAAGGATCCGCTAAATTCCTTTCAGTGGGAATTTTCTCAATTTGTATATCATTCCTACTTATAATCTCTCTGATCAGATGATAGCGGCGAAGCACGTGTTTGAATCACTGATGAGACCTTGGTTCCTTTGCTTGTGCAATAGCTCCATTGTTGTCGCAATAAACCGGTATTGCTTCATCAATGGTTGGAACCACATCAAGTTCTGAGACGAACTTCTTGAGCCAAACTGCTTCCGTGGTAGAATCCGCTACGGTGTCTTAGTTGGAACTCTTCCAACTTATTGCGCCTCCATTCAAAGTAAATACGTATCAGGACTGAGATTTGGAGTCATCCTTATCTGTCTGGAAACTGGCATCTGTATACCCACGTATTACCATATCTCCTTCTCCATATATTAGGAACACATCCTTAGTTCTTCTTAAGTACTTAAGGATTGTCTTGACAGCCGCCCAATGATCCATTCCTGGATCAGACTGGTATCTGCTCGTGACGCTCAGAGCATACGATACATCGGGCCTAGTACATAACATAGCATACATGATAGATCCTATCGCGGATGCATAAGGAATCTTATTCATGCAAATCCTCTCGTCTTCTGTGCGCGGACACATAGAATTCGAAAGGTTGATCCCATGCCTGATGGGAAGGTAACCTTTCTTGGATTCCGACATGCTAAACCTTTTTAGCACTCGGTCTATATATGTAGACTGCGAAAGACCAAGCAACCGTTTTGATCTATCTCTATAGATTCTAATCCCAAGGATATAGGTTGCTTCTCCCAGGTCTTTCATGGAGAAAGTTTTGGACAACCAAATTTTAACTGTCTGTAAAACTGATATATCGTTTCCTATA
>JAGFNQ010000028.1:23800-66089 GCA_024364735.1 Boesenbergia rotunda | reverse complement strand
TTTCAAAATCTATTTTTAGAAACTGATTTTTAAGTCAAGAAAAAAAAAATCAACAGTAAGTTAATCTATTCTACAGAGCACAATCCTAACTGCCTTCTTAGTGAGCTGAACTCAGACTCAGGTAATGGTTTTGTGAATATATCAGCTAAGTTGGATTTTGAGTCTATATGTTTAAGTACTATCTCACCCCTGGCTACATGGTCTCTTACGAAGTGATGTTTAACTTCTATATGTTTTGTTCTGGAATGTTGGATTGGGTTCTTAGTTAGATTGATTGAACTTATATTGTCAATAAATACTTGAGTTTGGGTGTAGTTGAGCTGGAAGTCCTTAAGAGTGTGCATCATCCATAAAAGTTGTGCTACACATTCTCCTAAGGCTACATACTCAGCTTCAGTTGTGGACAGAGCTACACAGTGTTGTTTTCTGCTGCACCAACTTACTAGACTATTTCCTAACAGTTGGCAGCTTCCACTTGTGCTCTTTCTATCTAATTTACAACCAGCATAGTCAGAATCCGAGTATCCTGACAAATTGAAGGTTGAGGTTCTAGGATACCAAATCCCTACATTTAGGGTGCCCTTTACATATCTTTAGTATTCTTTTTAGGGCTGCTAAGTGTGTTTCCTTAGCACAGGTTTGGTATCTAGCACACATCCCTACAGCAAAAAGAATATCAGGTTTGCTGTCTGTAAGGTACAGTGACTACCTATCATACTTCTATACAGTTTGAGGTCTACTGGCTTGCCATCAGGGTCACTATCTATTTTTACATTAGTTGTCATGGGGGCATTTATGCTTTTAGAGTTATCCATTTTAAATTTCTTTATTAACTCTTTAGCATATTTGGATTGATGGACGTAGTTTCCATCTCTAGTTTGTTTGATTTGTAGTCCTAGGAAAAAGGTAAGCTCACCAACCAAGCTCATTTCAAATTCATTTTCCATTATCTTTACAAACTCTTTTAGGAAGTTTGTGTTGGTGGATCCAAAGATTAAATCATCTACGTAAATTTGGGCAATAAATATATCTTTTCCTAGGGTTTTAATAAATAATGTTGAGTCAATTTGCCCTTGTTTAAATTCTTTAGAGGTTAAGTAAGTTGATAAACGTTCATACCAGGCCCTAGGTGCTTGTTTTAACCCATATAGTGCTTTAGTTAATTTGTAAACGTGGTCAGGTTTGTCTAAATCCTCAAACCCGGGGGGTTGTCCTACATAAACTTCTTCTTTAATGAACCCATTTAGGAAGGCTGACTTACATCCATTTGGTATAGCTTAAATCCTTTATGGGATGCAAAGGCTAACAACATTCTAATGGACTCAAGTCTAGCTACTGGGGCATATGTTTCATCGTAATCTAATCCCTCTACTTGGCTAATCCCTTGGCTACTAAGCGGGCTTTATTTCTAACTATTTCTCCTTGATCATTTAGCTTATTCCTAAAGACCCACTTAGTGTCTATGATGGATTTGCCTTCAGGTTTAGGCACTAGTTCCAGACTTGGTTTCTCTCAAATTGGGCTAATTCTTCTTGCCATAGATATGATCCAATCAGGGTCAGGTAGGGCTTCATCTATAGTTTTGGGTTCTATTTTTGATATCATAGCTATTTGACTAAGGTTTCTATAGGAGGATCTAGTCCTGACTCCTAGAGTTGGATCACCCACAATTTGATCGGTTGGGTGACTAAGTCTGGGTTTCTTTGTTCTCCTAGAACTTGGTTCAGCCTCAGGTCCGCTGGTCGGTTTAGTTCACTGTTTGATTCGACCCTTTGGCTGGTTCATTTGTTGGTTCAGTTGACTCATTAATTGGTTCAATAGTTAGTTCGTTTAAGGATTCAATTAAGGGTTCACTAGTTTGTTCATTATTTTCTTGATCAGAATTTGATGAAGTTAGGTTTGGATTATCAGATGTTGAGTTGACTTCTTCATCAAATATTAAGTTAGTTGTTTCTTCAATTTTCTTAGTTTGTTTGTTGTAAACTCTATAGGCTCTACTTGTGGTTGAGTATCCTAGGAAGATACCTAGGATTGATTTGGATTGAAATTTCCCTAATAGTCTTTGGTGTTTAGGATATGAACTTTGCATCCAAAGACCCTTAGGTAGTGTAGATTTGGGAGCCTATGGTAGTACAGTTCATAGGGTGTTTTGTTGTGTCGCTCGTTAATCAGAATCCTATTTTGGATGTAACAAGCTGTACTAATTGCTTCTGCCCAATATTGGTTTGCTAAGCTAAATTCGTTGAGCATCACCCTAGCGGCTTCTTGTAAGGTTCTATTCCTTCTTTCGACTATCCCATTTTTTTGGGGGGTTCTAGGACATGAAAATTCATGTAAATACCCATTGACCTTACAGAATTCCTCGAACCGTTGATTTTCAAATTCTCCCCCGTGGTCACTCCTAAGTCTTTTAATTTTAGTATCATTTTGATTTTCAATCAATTTATAGAAATCATTAAATAGTTTTAAGGTTTCATCTTTGATTTTTAGAAACCTAACCCAGGTAAACCTAGAATAATCATCAACTATTACTAAGCAGTATCGGTTCCCGCTTAGTGACTTGGCTCCATGTGAATCAAATAGGTCAAGGTGCAGGAGCTCAAGTGTTGTTTGAGTTAGGTCAGATTGAATTATTTTGTGATTAGATTTGGTTTGTTTACCTTGATTACATGATTCACATATTAGGTTTTCATTGTTTTTAATTTTGGGGATACCTTTGATTAGGCCAAGCTGGGTGACTTTTGAGATAGTTCTCAAATTGGTATGACCTAATCTCCTATGCCAGAGGTTCGATTGTTCTAACTGAGTTAACATACATTTGGGTACTAGAGGAAGGTTTATAGTGTATACATTATTTTTCCTAGTGCCCTTAAGCATGGTTTCTGAGTCTTGTACATTTCTAATCAGGCAGTTAGAATTGTTGAAAGTGACTATATAACCAGAATCACATAACTGACTTATGCTAAGCAGGTTAAAATTGATGTTTTCAACCAAAAGAACTTTCTTAATAATAAAGTTAGATTTAAGCTCAATATTACCTGACCCAATTACTTGAGTGTAGCATTGTTGCCAAATGCTACTGAGCCTAGGTTCTTGAGCTTGAGTTTGGTGAACTTCAATTTATCTCCAGTCATGTGTCTGGAGCAACCGCTATCCAACATCCATTGGTCCAAATCTTTATGTTCCTACACATAAAGAGTTTTATTGATTTGGATCCAATTAGAGTTAGGAATAGCTTAAATTGATTTTCACTGACTAGTCTGTCTCACCCAAATCTAGGGTTCTCAATCACATTAGCCTTATAGGTTTTGTGAGACAGGTTTTGATAAAAGAATTTTTGAAAACCATGATTTATTTTGAAACTCTTAATTAATTTTTGAAAACATTTCAATTTATTTTGAAAGGAGATGTTTGAATCTATACTTAACTGAAAATTGTGTTAGATTTGAATTTTACAAAAAGTAATTTGAATTTGAAATTCAAAAATTGGCTTCCAGGTCTTGGCGAGGCACTAGGCCTTCTTTAGCCGTAGCCTTATTGGATCATCAACCCTTTCCTTGACAAAGTCGTTTAATGAAGTTTCATTTTCAAAATTAATCTTTAAAAAAGTTCTGGTCTAACTAGTTTGGATTTTGGATCGGTAGCTTCGGCTAGTTTCACCAGTCTAAAGAGACCAAGTGAACTTGGTCTTATTAGAATTGGTTTCCCTAACGTACTATCATCTCACCTCCACCCAATACTATGTTTTCAAGTTTCAGTTAAGTTTGTTCTGTCCTTATACTAACCTAAGTCTAAGCATGGTAAATTGCATAAGTTTAAATAAACAATCAATCAGGCAAATTAAAAGAATTAAATTCTATTTAACAATAAAAATAGTTTTTAATTTGGCTCCCCCTGGACTATAGCCACGATAATAATTAGGCAAGATGTGAATCTTGTCCTTGGGGATCCAATACTGATTTGATCCAGTTGGTTTGTTCAGGCACAGTTTAGGTACCCATGCCTGAACTTTACTTCTGGACTGATTCAGTACAGCAAAGTAAGATCTTTGTCGGGATTTGGTTCTATAGCCAAGTCCGGATCGATTTAGAATGGACTTCTGTTTTCCAAGAATCATGTCAAGACCTTTGGAACCAGAAGTGAATCGTTCTAAGGCCGCTCTAAGATCCTTAACCTGAGTATTCAGGGAGGAGTTCTCTTTCTCAAGTTTTTCAACTTGAGTAGGAGTTCCTTCTTGAACTTCCTCGGCTAAGGATTTAGAGTCAGCTCCCTCTTTCAGGAGTTTTACTTCCTGTCGGAGAGATTCGACTCGGAGTTTGGCTTTCGCCAAGTCTCGAGAAAGATAGGAAATAAGTTCGTTCAATTGACTTTTATTGAAACCGCTTACCTTGATTTCACCGTCTTCTGAAAAGGTTAGTCTGCCGTCATCCTTTTCTGACTCTGACTCGGTCTCGACTTCTTCTGAAGCGGTCAGTGCTAGTAGGTTTGACTGGGGTTCTTCTTCTTCTGATGAAGATTCGTCCCAGGTTGCTTGGAGTGCTTTCTTTCTTCTTTTCATTTTGTTCTCCTTTAGGTTTGGGCACTCCGTCTTATAGTGTCCCTTCTTCTTGCACTCGTAGCAGGTTACGTTGGGCTTGTTTTTGTTATTCGCGGGTTCAGCTGGTTCGTCCTTTCTTCAGCTTGTCCTCCGTGTGTTGACTTGGTTTTTCAATTTTTTATAGTAGGTTCGGGCCAGTTGGACCAGCTTAGATTGATCTCCTTCTTCTTCTTCTGCGTCTGAGTCTGAGTTGGACTCGGGTTCAGGTTGAGGTTTCTTCTTTGTCGATCTTCCAATTTTTCCTGCAACAAAGGCAATTCCTTTCTCGGCCATATTGCAGTTAGTCTGTTCATGAAGTTCTAACTCAGAAAATAATTCATCTAATTTAATTTTAGAGAGATCCCTTGAAACCTTGTATGCATCTACCATAGATGCCCACAAGGTATTTCTAGGGAAAGCATTTAGAGCATACCTTATTAGGTCACGGTTTTCAACCTTGTGACCTATAGTGTGAAGACCGTTCATCAATTCTTGGATTCGTGCGTGGAGTTGGGCTGCTGTCTCGTTGTCGGCCATCTTGATGGTGTAGAGTTTGTTTAGGAGCAGGTCTCTCTTACTGATCCTGGTGTCTGATGTTCCTTCGTGCAGCTCGATCAATTTTGCCCACAACTCCTTAGCACTGTTGAAGGGGCCTACCCGGTTCAGCTCCTCTTTCGACAATCCGCATTGGAGAGTCTGGGTCGCCTTTGCATCGGCTTCAATTTTGCGCTTTAGGGCGTTGTCCCATTCTGAGTAGGTCTGCGGTACTCCTTCGGCGTTTTTGGGGATCTCTAGTCCGGACTGGATGATGATCCACATGTCCACCTGAGTTTTCAGGTGGACCTCCATTCGACTTTTCCAGTAGGAAAAGTCTTCTCCACTGAAGAGTGGAGGTCTGGCGGTGCTAAATGCTTCTTGCATGGCCATTTAATCTGGAAAAAGAAAACTAACGAGAGAAAAAAAATTTCCCAAGACTAGGTCTTGGATTAGTAGTGCGGGATGAATAAAATGAAATAGCGAGGGGTGTTGCACCAACCTCGATTAACGGGAAAAAGAAAATTCGAACGAAATATTTAAAGAAAATTCGAACGAGAAAAAGAAAATAAAAATCCGAAAAAATTTTCAAACTGGTGGTTGCACCAAGTTTGAACTTCCCCGCTCTGATACCACTTGTTGGATCGAGAGAACCGATAGAGGGGGGGTGAATATCGGAAAACGTTCGGATTTATGTAAAAAGCGATTGCACAGCGGAAGATAAAGGCAAACACGCGAACACAGTAATTTTTACTTGGTTCGGAGCCTAGGTCGACTCCTACTCCAAGGCCCACGATCGTTGATCGTTTACTTTGGGCAATTCTATATGAAGCGTAATAACAGTTTACAAGAATTGATTTACAAATTCAGCACAGTAAACTAAATAATCAAAAAGAGACTCTTCTTTTACTGACGTCCGATGTAGGTTGTCTTTTTCGGGGCAGCGGGACGTCGTCGGCTCGAGTTGGGAGGTTTCCGGAGCGGGGCGCGAGAGCAGAAGAGCGTGGAAGCGTTGATTGAAGTGATGTTCGAAGCTTGGGGTCGAGGGCCCTTTATATAGGGCCTGGGGGCGCCCCCCCCACGTGGCATTTAATCCGCAAGTTTCTCGGTCAGAGTCTGATCCCTTTACCTTCGGGATCAGTTTTGACCGGGGCGCTCGGAGCGCTCGGGGCGCCCGGATTAACCGGGTCAAACTTCTATCTTCTTGGCTTCGAGGGGAGCTGTTTCGGTACTTTGCTGTTGGGGGCGCCCGGGACAGTGGGGGCGCCCGGGAGTTGAACTGTCGAAGCTCCCTTTGTTTTCTTGTGTTTTGTGTTCACCTTGGGGGCGCCCGGGACACTCCGGGCGCCCTGGTCAGCTATTGCCTCATTCCTTTGAGGCTCTCTGAGCTGCAGACACTCGTTCCTTCGGTCCTGCATCCAGGGTTAGTCCAAAACACAATAAACAATAAAATATTAGTTTATACAGCCTTGGCTGTCTTGGTTCTGACTTTGGGTCTCCAAAATGGAACCCTAGGTCGAACCGACGCCTACTGTTCCCTCGACGGGGAACGCGTCCTCACCTACTCCTCTCGGGAGAGTGTACCTGATGCCAACCGTTCCTCTGGTTGGACTTTTGCCTGACGGTCCTTTGCCAGGTCTTGGATGCCGAGCTGTCCTTCGCCCGGTGCCTAGCATTCCTTCGCTAGGGCTTTTCACTCTGGCATTCCTTCGCCAGTGCCTAGCAGTCCTTCGCTAGGGCTTTTCACTCTGGCATTCCTTCGCCAGTGCCTAGCAGTCCTTCGCTAGGGCTTTTTACTCTGCACACTCAAGTGACATGTTAGATAACAAATAAGACTTAACTCTTGAACCCTGTTGCCATTATCAAAACACAGGTTTGACTTTTGGTGCTTTCTGCACCAACACTATTTTATAAAACAAACCAAAATAGTCTTATCCTCTTATGGTGGTGGCCGGCCATGACAAGAAGAGAGGTGGCCCCCTTCCTTGGCCGACCCATCTAACCCCAATTGGATCAAATCCCTTAATGAATTAAACTTATTTAATTCACCCATTAAGTCATTAAAAGGCTTAGTCATTCTATGCTTCCGATGCGTCTAAAATAAATTCAGTTTTGACTATTGTTTGGACTTACCAAAAATAGTCTATCTCGATTGGAGAATTCAATTCTCAACTCATTTTAAATCCTTCGAATTACTCGTTATGCGTGTGACCAAATAGATTTTCAATTTATGTTGACCGTCCATAATTAACTAATTAATTATAGAACGATCATGAGTGGCACCTAGTAGTACATCATGATCCCTAATTAATTGAATGATCAACGGTTAACCTCAGAAATGATTCTGAAACCCTTCAGCAGCTATAATGAATCGTGCCCCATTCCCTTCACCATCTTATACCCACTTGGTTCAGGACATGGTCTATGTGTGTCAGTCCCTACTAGGCTGACTACGTCACACCTAGCCCAAGTAACGTTTCCTCATCCTATGGATTCTAATTACTCTCATGTATTTAAGAGATTCATACTCTAAACATGTCATGCTCTGGCTAGAGGCTTTGAGTAACAATCCGACGATATGCCTCGGGTATATATCTCCTCGCAAGGAGTGGTGAATCCTTTGTAGGTTATTCAAACATCTTCGGGCACTTCGTCTTATACCCAATCATCCTGGGTCCACACCTCCTTGGAGATGCTTGCTTAAGATGTCAAAGTATAAGTCTCCATGACCAAGATGACTTAAACACCGCAAGTCAAAGGAACATCGCACTTAAGTTGCAGTAAGAACTTCACTGACATATCTATATGTAGACTACCATATGAAGTTTTACAGCCAGTCACTCCAATGAACTAGTTTCCTTAACTAGCATTCATGTTTATCTCCGGACATCTCAATGTCACCAGCCAGTGAGAATCAGCTGATTAGAGAATAACCCATGCTAGTCTCAACATAATTGATAGTGTCCGTATTTATCAATTCATCGACTAGGGAAAATTTCAATACTTCACAATTGCACATGTAGAGATAATCACTAGTTGTGAATTCATCACAAATTCTCTCATGCTGTGAATTGTATTGCGGACATTCAGTAAATGAGCTTAAGATCTTAATCAAATAATCATGTATACTCAAATAGTGAATATTCATTTATTAAAATAAATAATTACAATCATAAGGCAATTGTCTTAGGACACTTCTCTCATATCACTAACACCATCCGAACTTCTCATACCACAACAATCAAGATCAAGGTCAATCTAGCGGGCCCAAGCAGAACAATCAACCCTCGCGGATTAAACAACTTCTAGAAGAGATCCTGGAAAATCAAAAAGTGATGAAACATGAAATCAAGCAACTTAGTGCAAGATTAGATAACAACAAAAAACATGTCAAGATGCTTTAAGCCAAGTAGCCAGTTCACTGCTTCCTCTTCCAGTACACAAGGCACATTCCTGGGGTAAACTGAGAAGAAACCCAATGAGAATTGCAACAAAATAGAACTAAGGAGCGAAAAAAACCTTGGGAAACACCCAAGTTACTGCTTAAAGGGGGAATCATATCGTTGGAGAGCCTTCTCCATCATTTTCCACAATTGGAGCTGCAAGGGAGAAGGAGGAGATTGAAAATTAAACCTCCACATGACTTCAACCCATAGAAGATCCCTTTCCCCTTGAAAATTGCAAAGGCCAATAATGATGATGAGTTCAACAAGTTTCTGGAGAAGATGAAAGAACTCTACATTGAAATCATCCTTATAGACGCATTGCATCAAATGCTAAAATTCACAATGTTGATGAGGGTGATCTTCTCCACCAAAAGGAAGCAAGAAGGATTCGAGACTAGGGCCAGCACCTTGCTACTCAACTCACTACCAAATAAACTCTAAGACCCCGAAAGTTTCTCAATTCCATGTAAGATTGGCATGACGATATCTGGTAAGGCTTTCTGGGATCTTGGAGCTAGTGCATGTCTCTTACCCTATTCTATATGCAAGAAACTTGATTTGAATGATATGAAGCTAACTATAAAGCTATTACAACTAGTAGACCACTCCCATCGATACCCGCTTGGAATCGTGGAAGATGTGTCAATCGAAGTAGGGAACTTTGTAGTCTTTACCGACTTTGTAGTTCTTGACATGGAAGAGGACCCTACGCTCCCCCTCATTTTGGGGAGACCTTTCCTTGCCACAGTCAGAGCCATGATGGATGTCAAGAATCACAACTTGACCCTTGTGATCAGCGAGGAAAAGCTAGAGTTTGACTTGTCTACAACATAGAATCCTCTATCTGTGTCCACGGGTTTAAGTATTGGCCCAAGGTTGGAGGAATCCCAATGGAAACTTGATGTTAACCATGAACCGTTCACCACACATTATGGGAAGCCCCAAGGATCCATTAGATCCGGCGGAGAGGAAGTGGCTCGGTTCTCCCAACGACAAGTATGTCATTCCGCTATGCACCCGGAGAAAGGATGAGGCAGGCTCTTCCGACTCAAACATAGGGGGCCACCTCCCCTAGAAGGCCAAGGCTCCAAGTTGAGCTAGGAGCTCGAGATCGTGACCTTAAAGGAGTGCTTGTTGGGAGGTAACTCAAGTGTATGCATAGTGTTTTATCTCATGCATGTCTTTTCTTACTTATTTTGTGTGTTTCATAGAATTTGATACATGTTTTTTTTCTTTTCGCAGGTCTGGGAAGAGCCAAATCCATCCACTCAATTCCCAGAGGCAAAGCACCCCAATAGGCCCCCATATAGCCAAGCAGTGTGAGTTGGCACAATCGTGCACCCTATGCTGAATGGTGCATAGCCAAGAGCCATTGTCATGCTGCTCCTCGTAGAAACTCTGGTGAGGAAGTGCCAACTAGCATGACCTTATAGGTAGCTCGTGTTGTGCTAGACGAGAGGCACACGGCGGGGTCATGCCACTGATACGACCCCGTAGTTGGCCTATGTCGTGCTCGCCGAGAGGTGCACGGTGGGGTCGTGCCAACTGGCACAACCCCGTGGGTGGGTCATGCTATGCCCCTTTATAGGGTGTGCAACCCCCACCCCCTCTTCTTCCCCAAACCTTCAAGTGAATTATTCTTCTTCCACCAAGAACCCCCACCTCCTATCTCAAGGATAGATCTACTCTTTCAAAAGTAGATCGATCTAAGCTCTCCCCTCCTCAAGAAACTCCTCCCCCCCCCCCCCCCCCCCAAGATCTCCCCAACCCCAAGCGATCTAGACCACTTCCCCACTTCTCTTCCATGAAAGCACCCCCTCTTTTCAAAGACAAGCTTCCAACCACCCCCCCCCCCCCACCCACAAATGGTAACATGTCTAACATCATGAAGAGGCTCTGGAAGAGTGACTCATCTAGCGGTGGCGGGGATGGGACGATCTGAAAAAGAACAAGGGCAAAGGCAAGGAAATTGCAACCGAGAAGCCAAAGCAAAGGGCAAAGGGAAACAACCAGCACGTGATGAGGGTAATGACAATAATAATACATTTGGCATTATTTTCCCCAATGAAAATCAAAGATCTAGATTTCATACCCTTGTTGCTAGAAAAATCCTTTGTACCCGTTATCTTGATCTAGATACTATGACGATCATAGGAATTAAAGATCACGTGGATTTGATGATAAGTGCATTAGATTGGAACGATATGATATATTTCACTTATCCTACATACCCACAATTAGTCCTCGAGTTCCTTAGTTGATTAGGGACGACCTTACTTCAAATAATGATTATGATCAAAAAATTAGCTTTCGATTTGTAACACCCGACTAAAATTCCCTTCAATATTATGCCTAATATTGAGTAGGATTGCATGAATGATAGTTAGAGTTGTGAGAATTTTAGTATAAGTATTAATAGGTCTTATATGAGCTCTAAATGGTGGAAATCCCTAATGGGTCTTAAATAGCACTTCATTAGTTATCTTAATGGGCCCCATGAGGATAAAAGAAATAACACATCATGTAATTGGCCTTACCTTAGATGGGCTTGCAAAAGAATAAAAATAAAATAAAATAAAATAAAATGATGTAGGAGCCAAGGATTGAACCTTGGACCTTAGAGATGATGTAAGCCTTAAGAATGCATGTGTAACCAATTCACCTAGAAAGGGAGTGCTACTAGGAGGATAAAGAGAATTGTAGATAGGTGTAAGGATAAGGGAAGTGAAGAGTCACCATGAGAGGAGGCACCATGCCCTTTCACTTGCCCTTCACTTAGTATAAAGAGGTGGGATGAGAAGTGAAGAGGCTTAAGTTACTTTTCTCTTCTTCTCTTCAACCAAGGCCTTTCCTCTCCCCTCTCTTCTTCCTTCTTGGCCGAAAGTCCCAAAGTGGTTTTCCTCTTGGAAAAATTCACAAGAGGACTCTCTCTTGTAGATCCAAGTTCTTCTACAAGGCTACAAAGACAAGGAGTACTCTAAGGTCAAGAAAGCTTCCTTTTGTTTCTCTATTCGAGGTTTATAACCAAGACAATAAGGGTAAGACTCCCCTCACCTGTAACATAATAGTTATATATGTTTTTGATTCATGTTCTTGTATGTTTTTGGCGATGTGTTGCAAAAATCGTGAAGGTTTCCCTATAGGCAAGTTTCGGCCAACATGAGATTTAGGGCTTAGGTTTGTGTTTGATGCTATCTAATGACTCCAATGTTTTCTTGATGTTAAGTTATGAATTATGAAGAAAAAAAAAGATGAAGCAAAAGACCCTTAAAGGTTTAGGCCAAGGCTCTCATGAAGCCATAGACTCTTTGGCCACAAGAAGATGTTTGGGTTCTTTTGACTAGCTAATGTTTTAATTCCTTGTTAATGGTTGTTTGAGGGTTTTATATATATTTTTAGGTCATATTTCCCCTCTGAACACATGGGGTTAATACCCTAAATAAGGGCCAAAAAGAAAGAAAAAGAAGAGTTAAAGATGTCATGTTACTTACTAGTGCTTCCTAGTGTTAGAATATGTATTATATGTATGTTGTATGAACCAATTGTTCTTGTTTTTGTCATTTTCATGTTGATATGAACCTTAGAAATTTCTGATCAGTTTCTTAAATTTGGTTTTAGGATGGGTTAAGGTCACTACCTCACTTGATAATGCCCCTTTGTAGTAGGATACTAAAGGTATGCATGTTGTATGAGTTGTGTGAGGTTGTGTTGTGTTTTTATGTCATGATAACCCTATCTAAATGTTGTGATCAGTAGAATATATGTGAATTAGGGTTGAATTAAAGGTATCCATGTTGTATTATGCCATGATAGATGGGAAGGAAAAAAAAGAAGAGTTAAAGATGTCATGTTACATACTAATGCTTCCTAGTGTTAGAATATGTATTATATGTATGTTGTATGAACCAATTGCTCTTGTTTTTGTCATTTTCCTGTTGGTATGAACCTTAGAAGTTTATGATCAGTACCTTAAATTGGGTATTAAGATGGGTTAAGGTCACTACCTCACTTGATGATGTCTCTTGGTACTAGGATGTTCAATGTATGCATGTTGTATGAGTTGTGTGATGTTGGGTTGTGTTTTTATGCCATGATAACCCTATCTAAATGTTTTGACCAGTAGAGTATATGTTGAATTAGGGTTGAACTAAAGGTATTCATGTTTCATTATGCTATGATAGATGAAAAGAAAAAATGGAACAAGTTCCCTAGGTGTATTATTCTTAGTCTTAAATTGAACATTATGTGTTTTATGAATCATGAATGATAAGTTGGCATGTTATGAATTTCCTTACTATGAAATTATGTTTTCTCCATGCCATGTTCATGCTTGAAAGTTTTGATGATAATTATGCTTTGAATGTATTCCCATGACATGTATAACATTATGAATAAAAGAATGTCTAAAGAGCAATTTCTAAGAAAAGAAAGAAATGATGAACGCTATGCTAAAAAGAAATTGCTATGGAAAGGAAAGGAATCCGGATCTTGAAAAAGGAGCAAGGGATGGGCACCTTAAGAATGCCCCGGTTCTGGACTACCGAAGCTGTCCCTAGGCTAGAGGTTGCCTAGTACCTTAGTAGGTCGGGATTAGCTACCTCGTACTCTACTAAGGGATGCGCGCAAATGATGAATGGGTACAAGCCAGGGATCCCAATGATGATGATATGTTAATGTTCAAGTATTATATTATATATATTTTTCAAAGAGCATTCTTAATGTTTATGCACATGTTTATGTTTAATGATATTGCATATGCTATGTTTAATGTTTATGCACATGTTTATGTTTAATGATATTGCATATGCTATGTTTAATGTTCATGCACATGTTTATGCTTAATGATATTGTATATGCTATATCTAATGTTTATGCACATGATTATGTTTTAAAGATTATGCAAATGTTAAATGCTTTAAGTACTTACTCATGTCATATGTCCTTAATAACGACTCATATGCTTATGTTTTAAGTGTTAATGCTTATGTGCTTTAGATGCTTTAAATATTTATTCATGTTATATGTTTATATCAAATGATGTAGATTTCTACTTATATGTGATGTACGGATTTTGTGAGTAAGCAAGGAGCTTACTAAGCATTTTATGCTTATAGTCTACCTTCTTATGTTGCAGATCAAACTAAAGGTTTCTAAAGAAGGCAAAGTAGCAGGAGGGCATGTGTGTGTGTGGCAGTGACTTGCCAGAACGATCCTACTGTTGTCTTACTCTTACTTATGGACTTAATGTTGCTACATATAAACTGCATGTGTTAGTTCTTATGTTTACGCTTACTACTTGTTGGAATTGAAGTTCTTTATGATATGCACGCTTAATGTAGAACTATATACTCACTTGTTAAATATGTTATGCTACGATTCACTTGCTTAAAGTAGTTTAGTTAGAAAGAAATTTATCCAATTGCATATGTTCATGATTTAGTATTATTTCCGCTGCTATATTTATGCTTCATATGCAATAATGTACGAAAGAAAGAAAAAAAAAGTAACGCGTCGCTCACGTAAGGGGCGGGCGTTACAGCTTGGTATCACAGTGAAATTGTCATCTCACTACACACACATCAAGCCTGCATCCTGCCGCTTCCAAGTAAGATCTTTCCTTACCTGATTTAAGTATGTTTGCTTTATGTTTACTTATGATAGGAATGTTTCTAGACTAACCATACAAGTAGATGTGATACCCTATATGGTTCTAGAACGATAAGGAATGTTTATGACTAAGTATACAAATACGAAATTATGGAATCATGTTTTTACCTGGGAATGGAAACTTACGGTAGTACCTTACCTTATCTTATAATGAAAAAGATGATACAAATGCATGTATATACATGAAGATGATGAAAATGATAAATGATCTTATACTAGCTTATTTTTTTATATATAATATGAAAACAGCATGGCTAGAAGAAGTACTAGAATTAATGATACCGTACCTCAGCCTGACCTGACGCACCTAGTGACAGAGCTCCAGCGTCAGCTCACCGAGCAGCAGCAGACCATCAACACCTTGATGAGTCAGCAAGCAAATACTACCGTTCCATCTGCGAACCAGATGGTGACACCTGTAGTGCCTCCGACTCCGGCAGCACCCCCGACAGGCCCTGCCACCGGAATGCGACCGGAAGCTTACTTATCCAGTGGCAGAGGCTGAAGCCGGAAACTTTTACGGGTGCTTGCGAACCGTGGGACGCCCAAGCCTGGTTCAAGACGGTGGGAAGTATAGTGGAGCTGCTACACTGGCCCGAACATGAAAAGATTAAGTGTGCATCTCTGCCTATCTGGAGATGCCAGAATGTGGTGGGAAAGGGTCAAGGCCAAAAGACAAGTTAACCAAATGAAATGGACGGACTTCGAATCTGATGGAAATGGAGCTGATTCCACTTGACCTTATAGGGACGTCCATTCCATGACATAGGCTTAAGTACTAAACGATCCAATAAATTGAATTTATTGGAGAGCCAAGAAAAAGAAACAAGAAATTCTTATCATCTCTAAGAGCATAAAAGATGTTAGACAAGGGATGCATTGGGTATCTAGCACATGTGGTCAACACAAGTCGAGTAAAGGACCAGAAGCTAGAAGAGGTTAGAGTTGTATGCAACTACCCAGAGGTATTCCCCGATGAATTACCAGGGTTAGCCCCTGATAGGGAGATTGAATTTGAGATCGAACTGATTCCTGGTACTAACCCGATCTCTAAAGCACCTTATCGTATGGCGCCGGCTGAATTGAAAGAGCTTCAGGGACAGCTACAGGAGTTACTCGACGAGGGACTTATTCGCCCTAGTCACTCTCCATGGGGAGCTCCAGTACTGTTTGTGAAGAAGAAAGATAGGTCTATGCGAATGTGCATAGATTACTGAGCACTAAATAATGTGACGATCAAGAACAGGTACACCCTCCTAAGGATAGATGACTTGTTCGACCAATTGAAGGGAGCCACCGTCTTCTCTAAGATTAATTTGAGGTCTGGCTATGATCAAGTAAACGTGAAACAGGATGATATACCGAAGACGGCTTTCCGAAAAAGATACGGACATTATGAGTTCGTTGTTATGCCCTTCGGAGTGACGAATACTCCTGCTATGTTTATGGACCTGATGAATCGGGTGTTCTCGGCATGCCTCGACAAATTTGTGATCGTCTTCATCGATGATATCCTTATCTATTCGAGAAATCAAGAAGCGCATGCCGAACACTTTAAGGTCAAATTATTTGCAAGGACGGAGTCATGGTGGACCCGAAGAAAATCGAGGCCGTGAGTAACTAGGACAGACCGAAGAATGCTTGCGAAGTCAGGAGTTTTCTCGGACTAGCGGGCTATTACCGGAAATTCGTGGAAGACTTCTCCAGAATCGCAGCACCTATGACGGTTCTCACCAGGAAGAACCAGAAGTACGTATGGACGGAAGAATGCGAGAGGAGTTTCTTGGAGCTGAAAAGGAGACTTACAAGTGCTCCAGATCCTTACTCTTCCTGAAGATGACAAGAGCTTTGACATGTAAAGCGATGCCTCCAAAATGGGACTCGGAGTTGTACTTATGCAAAGTGGTAGAGTTATTACCTATGCCTCTAGGCAACTCAAAGAACATGAAAAGAACTATCCCACTCACGATTTAGAGTTAGCAGCCGTGGTCTTTGCTCTGAAGGTATGGAAACACTATCTATACGGAGCACAGTGCAAGATATATACAGACCACCAGAGTCTGCGATATTTCTTCACTCAGTAGGGCCTTAACATGCGACAACGCAAATGGCTCGAACTAGTAAAGGACTATGACTGCGAGATCTTTTATCATCCATGCAAGGTGAACAAAGTGGCTGATGCACTCAGCAGGAAGTCCAGTGCCGCCTTGATGTCCTTATCAGTATTATCTCGACCGCTGGAAAAGGAAATTGTGAACTACGGAATCGAGATTATTTCCGGATGACTTTCGACCATGGCAATCATACCGGCACTATTCGATGACATACTAGACAAGCAGAATAATGATCCAAGCCTCTAGAAGATCAAGCAGGATATTCTAGAAGGTAAAGGCGAGGGTTTTCATACCGCCAATAACGGAGTAGTATACCTTAGGGATCGTCTATGTATCCCTAATGATCCGGAGCTACGCAAGAAGATAACTATGATATTAATTTTAAGTTCGAGGACGAACTTTCCAGAAGGTATGGAGAATTGTAACACCCCACTAAAATTCCCTTCAATATTATCCCTAATATTGAGTAGGATTGCATGAATGATAGTTAGAGTTGTGGGAATTTTAGTGTAAGTGTTAATAGGCCTTATATGGGCTCTAAATGGTGGAATCCCTAATGGGTCATAAATAGCACTTCATTAGTTATCTTAATGGGCGCCATGAGGATAAAAGAAATAGCACATCATGTAATGGGCCTTACCTTAGATGGTGTTGCAAAAGAATAAAATAAAATAAAATAAAATAAAATGATGTAGGATGCATGAATAATAGTTAGAGTTGTGGGAATTTTAGTGTAAGTGTTAATAGGCCTTATATGAGCTCTAAATGGTGGAATCCCTAATGGGTCTTAAATAGCACTTCATTAGTTATCTTAATGGGCCCCATGAGGATAAAAGAAATAACACATCATGTAATGGGCCTTACCTTAGATGGTCTTGCAAAAGAATAAAATAAAATAAAATGATGTAGGAGCCAAGGATTGAACCTTGGACCTTAGAGATGATGTAAGCCTTAAGAATGCATGTGTAACCAATTCACCTAGCAAGGGAGTGTTATTAGGAGGATAAAGATAATTGTAGATAGGTGTAAGGATAAGGGAAGTGAAGAGTCACCATGAGAGGGGCACCATGCCCTTTCACTTGCCCTTCACTCAATATAAAGAGGTGGGATGAGAAGTGAAGAGGCTTAAGTTACTTTTCTTTCTTCTCTTCCACCAAGGCCTTTCCTCTCCCCTCTCTTCTTCCTTCTTGGCCGAAAGTCCCAAAGGGATTTTCCTCTTGGAAAACTTCACAAGAGGACTCCCTCTTGAAGATCCAAGTTCTTCTACAAGGCTACAAAGGCAAGGAGTACTCTAAGGTCAAGAAGGCTTCCTTTTGTTTCTCTCTTCGAGGTTTATAACCAAGATAACAAGGGTAAGACTCCCCTCACCTGTAACATAATAGTTATATATGTTTTTGATTCATGTTCTTGTATGTTTTTGGCGATGTGTTGCAAAAATCGTGAAGGTTTCCCTATAGGCAAGTTTCGGCCAACATGAGATTTAGGGCTTAGGTTTGTGTTTGATGCTATCTAATGACTCCAATGTTTTCTTAATGTTAAGTTATGAATTATGAAGAAAAAAAAAGATGAAGCAAAAGACCCTTAAAGGTTTAGGCCAAGGCTCTCATGAAGCCATAGACTCTTTAGTCACAAGAAGATGTTTGGGTTCTTTTGACTAGCTAATGTTTTAATTCCTTGTTAATGGTTGTTTGAGGGTTTTATATATATTTTTAGGTCATATTTCCCCTCTGAATACATGGGGTTAATACCCTAAATAAGGGTCAAAAAGAAAGAAAAAGAAGAGTTAAAGATGTCATATTACTTACTAGTGCTTCCTAGTGTTAGAATATGTATTATATGTATGTTGTATGAACTAATTGTTCTTGTTTTTGTCATTTTCATGTTGATATGAACCTTAGAAATTTCTGATTAGTTTCTTAAATTTGGTTTTAGGATGGGTTAAGGTCACTACCTCACTTGATAATGCCCCTTGGTAGTAGGATACTCAAGGTATGCATGTTGTATGAGTTGTGTGAGGTTGTGTTTTGTTTTTATGTCATGATAACCCTATCTAAATGTTTTGATCAGTAGAATATAAGTGAATTAGGGTTGAATTAAAGGTATCCATGTTGCATTATGCCATGATAGATGGGAAGGAAAAAAAAGAAGAGTTAAAGTTGTCATGTTACTTACTAATGCTTCCTAGTGTTAGAATATGTATTATATGTATGTTGTATGAACCAATTGCTCTTGTTTTTGTCATTTTCCTGTTGGTATGAACCTTAGAAGTTTATGATCAGTACCTTAAATTGGGTATTAAGATGGGTTAAGGTCACTACCTTACTTGATGATGTCTCTTGGTACTAGGATATTCAATGTATGTATGTTGTATGAGTTGTGTGATGTTGGGTTGTGTTTTTATGCCATGATAACCCTATCTAAATGTTTTGACCAGTAGAGTATATATTGAATTAGGGTTGAACTAATGGTTTCCATGTTTCATTATACCATGATAGATGAAAAGAAAAAATGGAACAAGTTCCCTAGGTGTATTATTCTTAGTCTTAAATTGAACATTATGTGTTTTATGAATCATGAATGATAAGTTAGCATGTTATGAATTTCCTTACCATGAAATTATGTTTTCTCCATGCCATGTTCATGCATGAATGTTATGATGATAATTATGCTTTGAATGTATTCCCATGACATGTATGACATTATGAATAAAAGAATGTCTAAAGAGCAATTTCTAAGAAAATGAAAGAAATGATGAACGCTATGCTAAAGAGAAATTGCTATGGAAAGGAAAGGAATCATGTATGCTATTTTACTTTATGTATTGTCATGTACCGGATCTTGAAAAAGGTCCAAGGGATGGGCACCTTAAGAACGCCCCGGTTCTGCACTACCGAAGTTGTCCCTAGGTTAGAGGTTGCCTAGTACCTTAGTAGATCGGGATTAGCTACCTCGTACTCTACTAAGGGATGCGCGCAAATGATGATTGGGTACAAGCCAGGGATCCCAATGATGATGATATGTTAATGTTCAAGTATTATATTATATATATTTTTCAAAGAGCATCCTTAATGTTTATGCACATGTTTATGTTTAATGATATTGCATATGCTATGTTTAATGTTTATGCACATGTTTATGTTTAATGATATTGCATATGCTATGTTGAATGTATATGCACATGATTAGGTTTAATGATATTGCATATGCTATGTTTAATGTTCATGCACGTGTTTATGCTTAATGATATTGTATATGCTATGTCTAATGCTTATGCACATGATTATGTTTTAAAGATTATGCAAATGTTAAATGCTTTAAGTACTTACTCATGCCATATGTCCATAATAATGACTCATATGCTTATGTTTTAAGTGTTTATGCTTATGTGCTTTAGATGCTTTAAATATTTATTCATGTTATATGTTTATGTCAAATGATGTAGATTTCTACTTATATGTGATGTACGGATTTTGTGAGTAAACAAGGAGCTTACTAAGCATTTTATGCTTATATTCTACCTTCTTATGTTGCAGATCAAAACTAAAGGTTTCTAAAGAAGGGGAAGCAGCAGGAGGGCATGTGTGTGTGTGTGGCAGTGACTTGCCAGAACGATCCTACTGTTGTCTTACTCTTTCTTATGGGCTTAATGTTGCTACTTATAAACTACATGTGTTAGTTTTTATGTTTACGCTTACTACTTGTTGGAATTGATGTTCTTTATGATATGCACGCTTAATGTAGAACTATATACTCATTTGTTAAATATGTTATGCTACGATTCACATGCTTAAAGTAGTTTAGTTAGAAAGAAATTTATCCAATTGCATATGTTAATGATTTAGTATTATTTCCGCTGCTATATTTATGCTTCATATGCAATAATGTACGAAAGAAAGAAAAAAAAAGTAACGCGTCGCTCACGTAAGGGGCGGGCGTTACTGTTGGGACCGGGTGCATGTTGACAAGGATACAGGTTCGTAAATTTTAAAATATTTACGTGCAGCGGAAGAATTAGCATAAATAATTTCTTAAATTATTTTTAACCACGTATCTAGCATGCGACCTTATGATGTGTGGACATGATCATAAATTAAAATTTTGCAGAAAGTAAACTAATTTACTCGTTACCTCGCGTAACTCGAAGTAAGGGACGAGATCCAACCGTAGCGTCCCTTAGAAGCTCCGCCTCTATTCGCGTCTACGCCGAGTTCTCTTCGGGATGACTTCGCAAAGCCACGAGTTTTGTGCCGACGAGAACTACTAGATTCTCCAAAGGCAAAACTAGAATATCAAGAGAGAAAAGATAGAAACTAACCACCAAGTAACGGAATCAAAATTCCAGGAAAGGAAGGAAGGAGTCGCGATCCGCTTCTTCTTCTTCGGCACCCTTTTGGTGGATGAAGCTCTCGGCCACCCTTGGGATGTGCGCCGGCCCTAGGGGAGGAGAGAGAGCCGACCCTAGAGAGAGAGAGGGGCGCCGGCCCTAGAGAGAGAGAGAGTTAGAGAGAGAGAGGGAGCTACTAATCTCTTGATAACTCAATTGAGGAATTCAAGCCTAGCCTTGGTTCCTTTATATAGTAGCCTCTCCCTTGCCAAGTCTCCCTTTTAACGGAATTTTTCATAAGAAATTTATCCTATAAATTTTCTTATGAATTATTCCGTTTATGCCAAGTTTTATTATAACTAACTTTATAATAAAACAAATACATATCTCCTTTTATTATGGAATAAAATTTACAAGAAATTTATAAATTATTCTTATCATGGAAAAAATCAATTCATAATTGATTTTATAAAATTAAAATAAACCGATCCATGGTTCATTTTAATTTCCATAAAAAGAATAAATTTCTATAAATTTCTTTATATAAATTTCTTTATATAAATCTCTTTATATAAATTTCTTTATATAGATTTATTTATCCATAATTTTATAAAACAAATCGCACTTGATTTATTTTATAAAATAAACCAAATAAATTGGTTTTCTCTCCTTGTAGTGGTCGGCCAAACCAAAGAGGGTGGGCACCCTCTTTGGCCGGCCACACCAAGCCAAACCCTCGCGAATTAAACGCATTTAATTCGCCCAATAAGCCTTCAAAAGACTTAGCCATTTTAAGCTTTCGTTGCGCCTCTGATTAATTCAGATTCGACTTATTTCTCTTGATCGGAAAATCTAATTTTCAACTCGTTTTAAATCCCTCGGATTACTCGTAGTGCGTGTGACTAAATAGGCTTTCGATTTATGTTGGCCGTCTATAATCAACCAATTATAGAACGATCATGAGTGACACCTAGTAGTACATCATGACCCCCAATTAATCGAAAGATCAACGGTTGACCTCAGAAATAATTCTGAAACCCTTCAGCAGCTCTAATGAATCATGCCTCATTCCCTTCACCATCTTATACCCACTTGGTTCAGGACATGGTCTGTGTGTGTCAGTCCCCACTAGGCTGACTACGTCACACCTAGCCCAAGTAACATTCTCTCGTCCTTTGGATTTCTAATTACTCTCATGTATTTAAGAGACTCATACTCTAAACATGACATGCTCTGGCCAGAGGCTTTGAGTAACAATCCGACGATAGGCCTGGGTATACATCTCCTCGCAAGGAGTGGTGAATCCTTTGTAGGCTGTTCAAACATCTTTGGGCACTTCGGCTTATACCCAACCATCTTGGGTCCACACCTCCTTGGAGATGCTTGCTTAAGATGTTAAAGTATAAGTCTCCATGACCAAGATGACTTGAACAACGCAAGTCAAAGGAACATCGCACTTAAGCTGCAGTAATAACTTTCATTGACATATCTATATGTAGATTACCATATGAAGTTTTACAGTCAGTCACTCCAATGAACTAGTTCCCTTAACTAGCATCCATGTTTATCTCTGGACATCCCAATGTCACCAGCCAGTGAAAATCAGCTGATTAGAGAATAACCCATGCTAGTCTCAACAGAAATGACAGCGTCCGTATTTATCAATTCATCGACTAGGGATATTTTCAATACTTCACAATTGCACATGTAGAGATAATCACTAGTTGTGAATTCATCACAAATTCTCTCATGCTGTGAATTGTATTGCGGACATTCAGTAAATGAGTTCAAGATCTCAATCAAATACATGAACATGTATACTCAAATAGTGAATTTTCATTTATTAAAGTAAATGATTACAATCATAAGGCGATTGCCTTAGGACACTTCTCTCATATTACTAACAGTTACAACTTGGTATCAGAGCGAAATTGCCATCTCACTACACACACATCAAGCCTGCATCCTGCCGCTTCCAAGTAAGATCTTTCCTTACCTGATTTAAGTATGTATGCTTTATGTTTACTTATGATAGGAATGTTTCTAGACTAACCATACAAGTAGATGTGATACCCTATATGGTTCTAGAATGATAAGGAATGTTTATGACTAAGTATACAAATACGAAATTATAGAATCATGTTTTTACCTGGGAATGGAAACATAGGGTAGTACCTTACCTTACCTTATAATGAATAAGATGATACAAATGCATGTATATACATGAAGATGATGAAAATGATAAATGATCTTATACTAGCTTATTTTTTTTATATATAATATGATAATAGCATGGCTAGAAGAAGTACTAGAATTAATGATACCGTACCTCAGCCTGACCTGACGCACCTAGTGATAGAGCTCCAGCGTCAGCTCACCGAGCAACAGCAGACCATCAACACCTTGATGAGCCAGCAAGCAAATACTACCGTTCCATCTGCGAACCAGATGGTGACACCTGTAGTGCCTCCGACTCCGGCAGCACCCCCGACAGGCCCTGCCACCGGAATGCGACCGGAAGCTTACTTAATCCAGTGGCAGAGGCTGAAGCCGAAAACTTTTAAGGGTGCTTGCGAACTGTGGGATGCCCAAGCCTGGTTCAAGACGGTGGGAAGTATAGTGGAGCTGCTACACTGGCCCGAACATGAAAAGATTAAGTGTGCAACTCTGCCTATCTGGAGATGACAGAATGTGGTGGGAATGGGTTAAGGCCAAAAGACAAGTTAACCAAATGAAATGGACGTACTTTGAATCTGATGGAAATGGAGCTGATTCCACTTGATCTTATAGGGACGTCCATTCCATGACTTAGGCTTAAGTACTAAACGATCCAATAAATTGAATTTATTGGAGAGCCAAGAAAAAGAACCAAGAAATTCTTATCAGCTTTAAGAGCATAAAAGATGTTAGACAAGGGATGCATTGGGTATCTAGCAAATGTGGTCAACACAAGTCGAGTAAAGGACCAGAAGCTAGAAGAGGTTAGAGTTGTATGCAACTACCCAGAGGTATTCCCCGATGAATTACCAGGGTTAGCCCCTGATAGGGAGATTGAATTTGAGATTGAACTAATTCCTGGTACTAACCCGATCTCTAAAGCACCTTACCGTATGGCGCCGGCTGAATTGAAAGAGCTTCAGGGACAGCTACAGGAGTTACTCGATGAGGTACTTATTCGCCCTAGTCACTCTCCATGGGGAGCTCCAGTACTGTTTGTGAAGAAGAAAGAAGGGTCTATGCGAATTTGCATAGATTACTGAGCACTAAATAATGTGACGATCAAGAACAGGTACCCCCTCCTAAGGATAGATGACTTGTTCGACCAATTGAAGGGAGCCACCGTCTTCTCTAAGATTAACCTGAGGTTTGGCTATGATCATGTAAACGTGAAACAGGATGATATACCGAAGACGGCTTTCCGAACAAGATACGGGCATTATGAGTTCGTTGTTATGCCCTTCAGAGTGACGAATGCTCCTGCTATGTTTATGGACCTGATGAATCGGGTGTTCTCGGCATGCCTCGACAAATTTGTGATCGTCTTCATCAACGATATCCTCACCTATTCGAGAAATCAAGAAGCGCATGCCGAACACTTTAAGGTCATATTATTTGCAAGGATGAAGTCATGGTGGACCCGAAGAAAATCGAGGCCGTGAGTAACTGGGACAGGCCGAAGAATGCTAGCGAAGTCAGGAGTTTTCTCGGACAAGCGGGCTATTACCGAAAATTCGTGGAAGACTTCTCCAGAATCGCAGCACCTATGACGGTTCTCACCAGGAACAACCAGAAGTACGTATGGATAGAAGAATGCGAGAGGAGTTTCTTGGAGCTGAAAAGGAGACTTACAAGTGCTCCAAATCCTTACCCTTCCCGAAGATGACAAGAGCTTTGACATGTACAGCGATGCCTCCAAAATGGGACTCGGAGCTGTACTTATGCAGAGTGGTAGAGTTATTGCCTATGCCTCTAGGCAACTCAAAGAACATGAAAAGAACTATCCCACTCACGATTTAGAGTTAGCAGCCGTGGTCTTTGCTCTGAAGGTATGAGACACTATCTATACGGAGCGCAGTGCAAGATATATAGTGACCACTAGAGTCTGCGATATTTCTTCACTCAGTAGGACCTTAACATGCAACAATGAAGATGGCTCGAACTGGTAAAGGACTATCACTGCGAGTTCTTTTATCATCTAGGCAAGGTGAACAAAGTGGCTGATGCACTCAGCAGGAAGTCCAGTGCCGCCTTGATGTCCTTATCAGTATTATCTCAACCGCTGGAAAAGCAAATTGTGAACTACGGAATCGAGATTATTTCCGGATGACTTTCGACCATGGCAATCGTACCGGCACTATTCGATGACATACTAGACAAGCAGAATAATGATCCAAGCCTCCAGAAGATCAAGCAGGATATTCTAGAAGGTAAAGGCGAGGGTTTTCATACCGCCAATAACGGAGTAGTATACCTTAGGGATCGTCTATGTATCCCTAATGATCGGAGTAACACCCCACTAAAATTTCCTTCAATATTATCCCTAATATTGAGTAGGATTGCATGAATGATAGTTAGAGTTGTGGGAATTTTAGTGTAAGTGTTAATAGGCCTTATATGGGCTCTAAATGGTGGAAATCCCTAATGGGTCTTAAATAGGACTTCATTAGTTATCTTAATGGGCCCCATGAGGATAAAAGAAATAACACATCATGTAATGGGCCTTACCTTAGATCGGCTTGCAAAAGAATAAAAAAAAATAATAATATAGGAGCCAAGGATTGAACCTTGGACCTTAGTGATGATGTAAGCCTTAAGAATGCATGTGTAACCAATTCACCTAGAAAGGGAATGCTATTAGGAGGATAAAAAGAATTGTATATAGGTGTAAGGATAAGGGAAGTGAAGAGTCACCATGAGAGGAGGCACCATGCCCTTTCACATGCCCTTCACTTAGTATAAAGAGGTGGGATGAGAAGTGTAATGACCCGGAAAATTTTCTCAAAATTTTTTTTAAATATTGATCATGTCTAGATAGTGTTTGAGGAACCTAGAGATACTAGTACGAATTTTAGCCTAGTTATCCATGATTTTCCCATTTAAATTGAGAAGCTAAGTACTAATGTGCCTTATATGGGTTTTTCTAGTACCATGGTTATTAGTGGATTTTAGGTAGAATTTAATATAAATATAAATGGGTTTTAATTAGGAATATTAGCATGATTATGGGTGAGTCTTAGGGGAATTTTCGAAAATAAGGAAAAAAAATTAAAAAAAAATAAAAATAAAGTGCATGCATCAAGGATTAAACCTTGGACCTAGTATACCATCATGCATGTACTAACCAATTCACCTAGCAAGGGAGTGCTATGAGGGAGTGGAGTGGATTTTTATTAAGGCTAAAGGAAGTGAAGAGTCACCATGAGAGGAGGCACCATGTCTCTTCACTTGCCCCCTCTTCATTGTGTATAAATGAGAGGGATGATAACTTAACACTTAAGATAGTTATTCCTCTTCTCTTCATCCACCAAGCCTCTCCTCTCCTTCTTCTTCCTCCTTCTAGCTGAACCCCATAGGAGGGTTCTCCCTTGGGAAAAGTTCACAAGAAGGCCTCTCCTTCAAGATCCAAGGCTTTTTACAAGGTTACAAAGGCTAGGGGTGGTCAAGGGACAACAAGGTCTTCATCCTCCTCCCTATCTAAGGTCTATAATCAAGATAAATCAAGGTAAAACTCCCTCACCTGTGGTATAATAGTTATGTGTTTATCATGATTTAAGATGATTGTTTAGGATTTGTATTGAGAAAAACCATGGATTATGACCTTGTAAGTTTCGGCCACCATGCTTTTTGGGTCCAAAAATGATGTTAGAAATCTCACTCATGTTTTGTAATGCTTTCTTATGATGAATAAAGAATAAAATAGGATTTGGAGAATTTTTGGAGTACCCTAATACCCTCTAGGGTTTCGGCCACCACCATGGTTTCATGGTTGGGTTTAGATCTAACTCTTCAAGCAAGTTTCTTATGTTTCCTCATGTTACAAGGGGTGTTAATGGTGATTGATATGAATTTTTATAAGCCTTGTGACCCTTGTAAGGTTCGGCCAAGATGAGTTTTAGGGCAAGGGGTTAGGGTTAACTCCAAGCAAGGGCTCTAATGACTTCCTATGGTATTATATGAAAGGTATTAGATGTAAAATAGGAATTATATGAATTTTTCCATGTGCTTGTGACCCTCTAGGGTTTCGGCCAAGGTCAAGGGTAGGGCTAATAAAATTAGGGTTAGCTCCAATTATGAGGTCTAATGGTTCCCTATGGCTTTGTATGTAATGTATGAATTTCCATTTTACTTATGGAACCTTTCATGTTGATTGAATAAGGGAGCCTCCACCCATGAACTTTCGGCCAAGTCAAGAAACTAGGGTTTGGGTTGGGTTAAGGTTCCAATGATATTTGTTTATAGGTTACTATGATGTATGTATATGTTAAGGATGTTGCAAGAATGTTTATGCTACCTACAACCCTAGCTTTATGGGTTATATGCCATGACCTTGTATGTTTAAGTTGTGTGCTATGTCCATTCATGAATGTTTTAACCATATTCCATGAACACATGTATTTGATGTAGGGTCATGCTATATAGAATGATGCATGTATGTTGTTAAATGCCTATAATAGGTATGTGTTTATGAAGGTCTATGCATGTTCTATGATGAATGATATGAACCTAAGTAATGTAGGATGCCATGAACCTAAGTCGTATGTATCCTGTTCACATGAATTTTATCCATGCATGCTCTATGATGGATACTATGATTATGTATGTATGTCATGTTTTATGAATAAAGAAGATGAATGAAGATAAGGTTCATGCCTTAAGTACAAATGATAAGTATGAATGATAAGTATGAATGATGAAAGCATAATGATGATATGAATTAAGTATGAATGATGAAATGCCAAGTATGTTATGTCATGCTTCATGTAACAAGATTATGTTCATATCTTTAAGTATGCAATGTATGTGCTATGAATGATGAAGCATGTGAAGATATTTTACTTTATGAATGGGCTTGTACCGGACCGAAGTATGGGTCCAAGGGATGGGCACCTTAAGAACGCCTCGGTGTTGGACTACCGTAGCTGTCCACGGTTCTGGGACTACCGAAGCTGTCCAACAGGGATGGGCACCTTAAGAACGCCTCGGTTCGGGACTACCGTAGCTGTCCTTACCCTAGTAGGTCGAGACTAGCTACCTCGTATTTACTTAGGGATGCGCGCATATGATGTATGTATGTGGTACAAGCCGGGGACCCCAATGATGTGATGATTATGTTTAAGTATTTAAGAGTATGATTTAAAATTAAGCATCCTTACGTATATGCATTTGACTCAATGCATTCATTCATGTTATGCATTATGTCATGATAGAAAATGTTTTACGCTTATGTTTTATGTTAAGAATTATGCCATGATAGAAAATGTTTTATGCTTATGTTTTATGTTAAGAATTATGTCATGATAGTAAATGTTTTATGCCTATGTTTTATGTTAAGAATTATACATGATAGTAAATGTTTTATGCTTATGTTTATATTAAGAATATGCCCATGTTTTATGTTAGGAATCATGCCATGTTAAGTATATTTATGTTTATATTTATGTCATGTATCATGCCATGTTAAGTGTATTTTATGCTCATGTACTATGTAAGAACAATGTCATGCCAAATGATTTTATATGCTTATGTTCTATGTAAAGCACCAAGTCATGTTAATGTTTCATGTGCTCATGATTAAGTGATGAATGGTTTTAGTGAGTAGAAAGGGTCTTACTAAGCCTATGTGCTCATAGTCTTATTTTCCTTATACCGCAGATAAAGCAAGAGGACAATAAGGAAGCAGCAGGAGGGGCAAGAATGTGTGTGTGGTAGTAACTTGGTCAAGGAAAGATATACTTACAAGCACTACAAGAATTTTTGCAATCAACAACGCCCAATCGACAACGTTTTTTAAAAAAAACGTTGTCTTTTTTTGTTTTACAACGTTTTTAGTGAAAAGCGTTGTCTATGTGTTTTACTTTTTAATAACGACAACATTTTATAATGATGCGATGTGCTTAGTGTTGTGGTTTCGGATGAAAGACAACGCTATTACAAAAGCGTTTTTTAAAAGCGTTGTCGTATTTCCCGCTAAAATAAAAAACACATCCCTCGCTCATTGCCAAACCTCGGCGGCTCGCGAAAAATCTCTCCGCGCTTCTTTTCTCCGCGAAATATCTCCCTCCACCTCCCTCATTGCCACCTCTCTCGTCCTCTCCTCTCCACGAAGATCTGGTGAACATACATCTTCTCCTAGCTCACCACCATGTAGTATCCTCCACGGGCTCTTCGTCCGTCGAGTGGAAACTGAACCCCAGCGGTAGCATCACGACGCTCGCCACTACCCTCTCCATCTCTCTCTCTCGCAGTCGCCGACGTTCTGACTCTGTGGCGGTCAGATTTCAAGCTTCTGCTGGTGACGCTCGGGGAGAAGGGGGTTGCAAATTACTTCACCAAGGTACATCCTCCTCAAATCACACTTCTCTCTTACCGCTTTGGGAGTAAGATCGATAGATTCTAAAACCCTAGGCATTTTCCAGTTTAGGGTTTCCGAAATCCTTAAGGGTTATATGCTGGTCAGATATTTTTTCAGCACGATTATGGAATGCCGGTCCGATCCTATGCAAAAGAAGCGTCAGCTTCTAATCTTCCACCATTGAAAGGAGATGGTAACATCTATACTGCTATGATACTTTTCATTCTTCTTTGAAGTATTTCTGGATATCTATTCCTCAGTTAAGCTTTTATAATCTAGCATAGATGCCTGACTAGTGTTTCTAGATTTTTGTTTGATGGCCATTTCACTATTATACCACACGACCTTCATTCTATCTCTTACTTGAGCCAACACTCCATGTCATGATTTTGAGTTGGGTTATGTTTCCTATTTTCCCTAAATTGGGGATTGCTGTTATTGTATCCTATACTCTCTAAATATAGAGAGAAAATTAGCCTTGCAATGGCAAATGTTTAGGTTACAACCTTGTTGAAGTGTTTACAAATTACAAAACTTTGACAGGACATAATTGATTTAAAATACTAAAGTCTCTTAAACATAAAATATGGTCAGAATAGGATTCCAGAGACTTACTAGTTATCCCAAAATAACAATATTACCTGATGGCTAGATATCTGGAAATTAAAGCTAAAAGCATTATCTTATGAACCTGCTGACCAAGGGCTATTGATTGGCCTTCTGCTTTCCAAAATTTTATGGGAATGAGTTAGGAAATTCAGTTGCTCAGGTAATTATCTTATTAAGTTGGAGTGTGTGCTCGACTCTTTTAGGTTGTGTTTGGGCTTCTAAACAATTTTGTTATTCTTCATCCATTTGCTCATTACCTCAATTGCTTATGTGTTTGAAGAGATGCTGAAGAACATCTTTTATGATGTCAAAAACAAATTTGAAACTGCCTTCAGTGTGCTTCGTAAGGAAAAGATCACTATTGATCCTGATGACCCAGCAGCTGTATCCCAATATGCCAAAGTCATAAAAACCATAAGGGAAAAGTAAGCTTTTTTCCTCTTGAAACACTGTTTTTGTGTATCACGTGCTCCCATTCTGCAAAGATGTGATTTTTTTTCTTTTTCGGTTGATATTTGTTGTGTTTTATTTTATTCAGAATTCAGGAGTTATTTTATGTGATGCTTAGTTACACAAGATAGTTCTTCAATATCAGATGCTTTTAAAGATTGTTTGTTACATAATTTTGTAGTTTTGTTTCTTATCTCATAGTGGTCATTCCATATATGTTTTGGTTTGTCCTGTGTACCCTGTAAAATTTTGTACATTCTATCATGACTATTCATATGCCACATCAAGTGGACTAATATTTTAGGATGTTATAACTTGTGAACTAATGCATTGAAATGTCCAATATTCTGGCTGTGCTAACAGTCAATACTAATTTGATTGTATTGCAGGATATGACCTTGTGACAGTTGTCGTGTGGAGATATAGTTCTATAATAAACCAAAGAATCTATAATGCAAGGATCTAGAATAATGCACACAGATTATGAATGTTTCTAACCCATATAATACAAGATTTATTGTTCTTGCTAATGTGAATTGAAAGGTGATATCAATATAAAAGCCAAATATACTTAATGGCATATCCATAATTAGCACATTTGTTATATCTAGCAATTCCTTATCAAGATCAGTCTCATCATCAATATTGTTACTGTCAAATATTCAAAGGTGGCATTTCCATTTCTTCATCAGAAAAGATACGTTGATGTTCCTGCCCTGCTAAGTGTCAGATATATGTTCCAATTAGAATAAATTTTCTGTAAAAGGATTGAGGTGCTTTCTGATGAATGGTAATTTGTTTCATTATCTCTTTCAACATGCAACCCAACCAATATACTTAAATGACAAATTGAATGTGATAAACTAAAAGGTTTAGTTAAGTGCATTGACTTTCTAATATTTGTCTTGTATATGGAAATATGAGAAATAATGATTTGGTCTTCAACTATTCAGTTGAGGCTCCAACTCATGGTTTTTACATTTCATCCCTGTAACCTATAAAATGCAATTTTGAATCCTTCACAATGTAATGCTGCACAAGGTTCCTTGTCTTTTTGATATATTTGCCTGCATTTTCAATCTGCTACTATTTGTTCTTGTTTAGTAACTTGTGTGATTTGTTATCCTGCAGAGCTGATCTGTTATCAGAATCTCAGAAAATAAAGTACGCAATTGATCTACAGACACAAGACATTCCTGATGCTCGAACATATCTGTTAACACTACAGGAGATACGAATCAAGTATATAGTACTTTTGGATGCCTTTTCAGCACAGTTGGTCGATACTATGATAGTCACCTAATGCATTAGTCTTTGTTGATTTTGTTGTTTCTCATGGTAATATTTGGTATTAATGTTTGCTTCTGTTATGTACATGTTAAGCTAGAAATTATTTTACTTCTAGAATTGTATCTCATCATTTTGGGAAATTAATTTGAATTAAATATTGTCGAACAAGACATGTGCTAACAAAGAAATGAGTTCAGTACCCAATAATGCATAAAGTACTATCTTAACCATTCACCCTGTTTTTATCTCATCATGTCAGGATTGCTTTGCTTTAACAAACAATATGGTGACTGGTGAGTCTTAATTGATACCGTTCAATAGGACCTTGATATAATGAAGATGATATTGTGAAAAATAAAAGGTTGCAAAAATTCCTTGTAATCATTAATCAATAGTTCAAGAGGCATATTGATTGTTGCTTGTATGCAAAATATTATTTATAGATCAAACTAATAGTCAGCACATCCCTTCTTTTATTTGCCATACTTGGGTACAGAAACAACACCTTGAGCAACGTTCATGTTTACCAATAACACCTTTTATTTTCATATTTTAAATTCTTTTCTGCCATACTTGTTTGTTAACAAATGGAGTATTGCCCTGAGATGAAAAGTAGGAACCACCAAGTTATTATCTTAAATCATGGAGATCATCCTTTACTGCATTGGTTAATTTTTGAAAGTTCAGAAGCTAAAAAAATGGTTGGTTAAGATTATTAATTATATTAAGCTGAAAAAAATTAAGATATACTAGCGATAGCTTCATTAGTAAATAAATCTTTTTCCTTATATGCTGGTATTGTACTATAATAAAGATGTTGACCTGTTAGTTGAGCATGTAGATGCTACAAACTGCAAACGAGCATGTCTCTACCAACCAAGTCCATCTAGGTATGCTTTATATTCTTTTGTAGTTGTAACATATGGAGGTATATGAAGCAGTCTTTCTTGATAACACCCAAGTATGCTCACCCCAGTCATAATGTTTTATTCTAATTTTTTATTATTTTTCCTAATAATATTCTCTGTTGCCAGTATGTGAAGCTGAGCTACATGTGGAGGTATACACTGTTTTATTCTGATTTAAATTTTGTATACAACCTGATTACCACTGCACGCTATTTAGTATGAATAGTTTCAACTAGCTGAGAACACTAAGATTAGCAAGTCATTATTTGCACTTATAAATACTGTGCACGCTCTTAATGCTGGTGAAAACTTCATTCCCTATCGAGAAAGCAAGCTAACTCGCCTACTGCAAGATTTCTTGGGCAATTCAAGTATGGCTGTATTGCTTACCTGCTTGGTGAGGACCTTATTTATTTCCTCATTTATCCTTATCAATGTTGTCTATTTTAGTATTATCTTATTTGGTTGTTCATGTTCAGTATCTCGTTATCTGTTGTAGAATCCTGTTCCTTGTCAAGATACTGTCAGTACAATCAAATTAGCATCTAGGGCATGCCAAATCAATCAACAACGTTATCACTTGGCGAAGGTTGTTAAGAGTGTTTCACGACTAAACCAATCGGTTATGCCTTCTTCTGTTGGAAAATGCAAATTATCTGGATTGGCAAAGAAAATTGAATTCTCTAAATGTGCGCCCACCAGAAAGGAATATGCATCACCATTTATGTCAAAGAGAAGGTTGTCCTTGTAATATCAATATTTTATTCTTTTGAATGATTGGATTGAGATTTCCATTATCATTGCTTTCGTGGCTTGAGCTCTATAGTCAGGACAATAGCTAATATAACATGTTAAACTTTTATTGACAGGCAAGAAAAGCTAGGAAGTTCCCCAAAGATGACAAGTGCTTCCTCATTTGGTTCAATTGAGAAAGAAAATGAATTTTCGTTTGGTGTAAAGGAAAGGTATCTTCTGTTAACACAATGCCTATCTTTATAAGAAGTAATTCTTTATTATTTACTTTTGTTCTCAGGGAATTGCTCAGTGGAGCCTGTTCGCTAAATACAAATGAGATCATGAAGGTATTATGTTTAGCAAAAATAATATTTCATTTTAGGCTGTGATACATTTGTGATCAACTTGACCAATCACGTGTATGAATTTATTTATTTGAAAAATGGATAAAATGGCCGGAAGAACTCACCATGGTCCATTGTATAATTATAAATAACTCCAAGTGCAGCATAAATGTTAACGAATCTATGAATTATAATTAACCTCGTTTTTAGCTAGATACTAAACTGAAAAATATCCATCTTAATATTTATGTTGTTGATGCAAATATGAGGGACAAAATTCTATTCTTCCATCACAGCAGGTCCATAGAATTCTAAGAATTCTCACTTGAGAGTGAAACTCTCCTTTGTTGAGAGAAATTTTAGGGTTCTTTGCAATTCTTAGCAGAATGATTTTTTTTTTCTTCTTCAGGGAATTTCTGATTTTGTCGATCCAAGTCATGAAGAGCACACCAAGCCAAAAGGGGTCAGTTTTTTCACTCAATACTAAAATTTTACTTCAGTTTTCAATATGGGACAGTGACATATCATTTTAATGTTTCTGTTGATATCAAAAGGGGTCAATATTCTGCCATACAAATGAACAAACTAAAATTGAGAGCACTACTCCTAGACTTATATTAGATGGGAAGCTGGCTGCTGATGCAACTGGTCAGTACCAGGAACTAAATATTATATTTGATAGAATATGCTTCCTATCTTTTCTATCCTTTTGTTTGCAATTGCAGAGAATATGCTTCCTATCTTTTCTATCCTTTTGTTTGCAATTGCAGATTGCGCCAAGGATGACAATAAGAAATATTTAGTGGATGAAACACCGAAGGATATGCAGCAGCATCCCCACCCATAAGTGAAATGTTGAGAGAAATGGCATGCTCAATGAAGTTTCTAGTTTTGTTCCAGATAAATGCAATGATGAGGGGAGTGCTTGGAGACTTTTGATGAAGTTTTATAGAACTTGTGAATTGAGATATTTTTTGTATTTAATATGGAATACAAACACTTTTGTAAATAATGCACTGTATTATAAGTGAATTTTGTAAACTATTATCAGTGTAAATTGTGAATATTATCAATTGTGAATAAAAATGCTTGTAAATTGTGAATATTGTAAATTGTGAATATTATCAATTGTGAATAAAAATGTTTATAAATTATGAATATTATAAATTATGAAAAACACTGCCTATTAAAAAGACAACGTTTTTTAAGTAACAATACACAACACGATTTTTGCGTTGTCTTTGTGCCAAACCACAACGCTTTTTAAAAACCAATAGACAACGCGAAAAAAGCGTTGTCTTTGCTCCAAACCACAACGCGGAAAAAGCGTTGTCGTAGATATACTTTCTACAACGGCTTCATCAACATCGCTTTTTAAGCATTAACGACAACGCGGAAAAAGCGTTGTTGTTTCACTTTTTTCTTGTAGTGAAGCCTTATGCTAAACCTAGGATGGTGTTGTCAAGAACAATTTACACTTGCTACTTATGTGCCTAATGGATGACTTATGTGATTTAATGACATGATGTTAAGTACGATGTTAATATGCTAAGTTCCCATGTCACTATGTTAGGAAGGATAGTTAGGTGCATGTATGTGTAAGTTTAAATTATTCTGCTGCATTACGATGTTCACATGCCCCTACGTATGTTAGCGTAACGCCGCTTTACGGAAAAAAAAAGCGGGCGTTACAAGAAGTGAAGAGGCTTAAGTTACTTTTCTCTTCTTCTCTTCCACCAAGGCCTTTCCTCTCCCCTCTCTTCTTCCTTCTTGGCCGAAAGTCCCAAAGGGATTTTCCTCTTGGAAAACTTCACAAGAGGACTCTCTCTTAAAGATCCAAGTTCTTCTACAAGGCTACAAATGCAAGGAGTACTCTAAGGTCAAGAAAGCTTCCTTTTGTTTCCCTATTCAAGGTTTATAACCACGACAACAAGGGTAAGACTCCCCTCACCTGCAACATAATAGTTATATATGTTTTTGATTCATATTCTTGTATGTTTTTGGCGATGTGTTGCAAAATTCGTGAAGGTTTCCCTATAGGCAAGTTTCGGCCAACATGAGATTTAGGGCTTAGGTTTGTGTTTGATGCTATCAAATGACTCCAATATTTTCCTGATGTTAACTTATGAATTATGATGAAAAAAAAGATGAAGCAAAAGACCCTTAAAGGTTTAGGCCAAGGCTCTCATGAAGCCATAGACTCTTTGGCCACAAGAAGATGTTTGAGTTCTTTTGACTAGCTAATGTTTAATTCCTTGTTAATGGTTGTTTGAGGGTTTTACATATATTTTTAGGCCATATTTTCCCTCTAAACACGTGGGGTTAATACCCTCAATAAGGGCCAAAAAGAAAGAAAAAGAAGAGTTAAAGATATCATGTTACTTACTAATATTTCCTAGTGTTAGAATATGTATTATATGTATGTTGTATGAACCAATTACTCTTGTTTTTGTCATTTTCATGATGATATGAACCTTAGAAATTTCTGATCAGTTTCTTAAATTGGGTTTTAGGATGGGTTAAGGTCACTACCTCACTTGATAATGCCCCTTTGTAGTAGGATACTCAATGTATGCATGTTGTATGAGTTGTGTGAGCTTGTGTTGTGTTTTTATGCCATGATAACCCTATCTTAATGTTTTGATCAGTAGAATATATGTGAATTAGGGTTGAATTAAAGGTATCCATGTTGCATTATACCATGATAGATGGGAAGGAAAAAAAAGAAGAATTAAATATGCTATGTTACTTACTAATGCTTCCTAGTGTTAGAATATCTATTATATGTATGTTGTATGAACCAATTGCTCTTGTTTTTGTCATTTTCCTGTTGGTATGAACCTTAGAAGTTTATGATCAGTACCTTAAATTGGGTATTAAGGTGGGTTAAGGTCACTACCTCACTTGATGATGTCTCTTAGTACTAGGATATTCAATGTATGTATGTTGTATGAGTTGTGTGATGTTGGGTTGTGTTTTTATGTCATGATAACCCTATCTAAATGTTTTGACTAGTAGTGTATATGTTGAATTAGGGTTGAGCTAAAGGTTTCCATGTTTCATTATGCCATGATAGATGAAAAGAAAAAATGGAACAAGTTCCCTAGGTGTATTATTCTTAGTCTTAAATTGAACATTATGTGTTTTATGAATCATGAATGATAAGTTGGCATGTTATGAATTTCCTTACCATGAAATTATGTTTTCTCTATGCCATGTTCATGCTTGAAAGTTTTGATGATAATTATGCTTTGAATGTATTCCCATGACATGTATGACATTATGAATAAAAGAATGTCTAAAGAGCAATTTCTAAGAAAAGGAAAGAAATGATGAACGCTATGCTAAAGAGAAATTGCTATGGAAAGGAAAGGAATCATGTATGCTATTTTACTTTATGTATTAGCTTGTACCGGATCTTGAAAAAGGTCCAAGGGATGGGCACCTTAAGAACGCCCCGGTTCTGGACTACCGAAGTTGTCCCTAGGCTAGAGGTTGCCTAGTACCTTAGTACGTCGGGATTAGCTACCTCGTACTCTACTAAGGGATGTGCGCAAATGATGAATGGGTACAAGCCAGGGATCCCAATGATGATGATATGTTAATGTTCAAGTATTATATTATATATATTTTTCAAAGACCATCCTTAATGTTTATGCACATGTTTATGTTTAATGATATTGCATATGCTATGTTTAATGTTTATGCACATGTTTATGTTAATGATATTGCATATGCTATGTTGAATGTTTATGCACATGATTAGGTTTAATGATATTGCATATGCTATGTTTAATGTTCATGCACGTGTTTATGCTTAATGATATTGTATATGCTATGTCTAATGTTTATGCACATAATTATGTTTTAAAGATTATGCAAATGTTAAATGCTTTAAGTACTTACTCATGCCATATGTCCTTAATAACGACTCATATACTTATGTTTTAAGTGTTTATGCTTATGTGCTTTAGATGCTTTAAATATTTATTCATGTTATATGTTTATGTCAAATGATGTAGATTTCTACTTATATGTGATGTACGGATTTTGTGAGTAAGCAAGGAGCTTACTAAGCATTTTATGCTTATAGTCTACCTTCTTATGTTGCAGATCAAACTAAAGGTTTCTAAAGAACGGGAAACAGCAGGAGGGCATGTGTGTGTGTGTGGTAGTGACTTGGCAGAACGATCCTACTGTTGTCTTACTCTTACTTATGGACTTAATGTTGCTACTTATAAACTGCATGTGTTAGTTCTTATGTTTATGCTTACTACTTGTTGGAATTGAAGTTCTTTATGATATGCACGCTTAATGTAGAACTATATACTCATTTGTTAAATATGCTATGCTACGATTCACATGCTTAATGTAGTTTAGTTAGAAAGAAATTATCCAATTGTATATGTTCATGATTTAGTATTATTTCTGCTATTATATTTACGCTTCATATGCAATAATGTACGAAAGAAAAAAAAGAAGTAACGTGTCGCTCACGTAAGGGGCGGGCATTACACGATTAATGAATCATGATTACTTATGGACCTTGTATGACTTTAATCAATGTTTTAGCTCATGGGGGGACCTAGGAACTTTGGCATTGGCTTTAATAGCAATGTATTTTGGACCCAACCACAGGGCTTAATGAGCCCCATGTGTATTCAAGCTCAAAACTACATCCCTCCAAAACCCCATCCTTCCTTACCTTCAGCGGGTAATGTCCAAGACCATCTTTGATCGAGCTGAAAGTGACGGGGTAGTGAGGAAGATAGAGCTTTATATCATGTGGGCAATGCTTCACAACATTGAGTTTGACACTGGGTTTTATTTTTTGCAAACCATGGTTATGGTCGCTAAGGCCTCGAATTGTATGGGTTGGATATCATTCATGGCAATTCCAAAATCAACATAGATACTCTTTTAGCCATGAAAATGATAATTTAGGATAATGACCGATATGCCTTTCCTAGGAGGAACGAATTTTCATTCCCCCTACCAAATCCCGAGCTAATCCCAATTTACAATCCTGCCAACTGGATACTTCGAGAGATGGCCCCCATCGCACCTAGTTATGCTCCATCCTCATCCTCTAGACACCCACAGTCAGCTCAGACCCATGAGCCGATAGTATCACATGAGTCCGAGTTGATTATTTACCCTGATCCAACGAGGCATTCTTTTGCCTATGGCAATACGGAGCTACTAGATTCGATTTCTCTAATTTTTGAGCCTCTTTGGAATCTCTTCAAGAGGGTCATGCCACCCAATGCTAACTAGAAGGCAATTGGGCACTTTCTGAAGATCAATTCCAAGAGGTTAGAAACCATTTTCAAACAATGAGAGATTTTCAACAAGATATAATCGAGTTTGTTTCAGACTACTATAATGAGAGGGATCACATGAGGAAATTTAGGGATGATTTCTTCATCACTCGGCAGCAGATCTACTCCCTCTATCAGTACCATGAGAGTATACAAAACATAGAGGGGGTCCCTAGATTACCTCCCAGACGGCGACCGCCTCCCCCTCATGAGTGTCCCCCCCCCTCGACCCTTACCACCCTTCCATAGACCATCGACTCATCAACCTCCCTTACCTCCCTATTGACCATAGTGGGACACTGTGTTATCCAAGTCTGAGGGGGTATGTTTATATTGTGCATAGTCGGTTTCAGTTGTGCTTGTTTCACCCTTGCTTACTTCAGTCTATTTCATCCTTGCTAGTAGTTGTATTGCTTTAGTTTGGCCTTAGTTGGCCATTTTCTAGTTAGAGTTATTTGGATACACATCGATGCTGCTTGTCTTGTGCTTATGTAAATACTCCTACATATCAATTCTTCATTAATGTTATCAGTTGTTTATGCTAGTATGTCGAGTGAATAATTTCCTCTATTTTTATTAGTATCAAATGAGCATTATTTTATTGAGATGTTTGAGCTTAACCTAGTTTTAGGATCTCTCTCCACTTTGCCTATTTTTGAAAAGTTGATAACTTAATAAATAGTCATGATTCATGGAACTAGCCAATACTTGTACCCTATGGTGATCTTTCAAACTGCAGTCTAGTTACTAGATGTGACTCGGATCATTAAATCTCACTTGAAAAATCAAATCCCATGCTTGTATAATTGGAGCTAGCTTTTGAGTTAGTGTTACACTCTTGAATAACTCCAAAAAAAATATTTGAATTGAATAAGGAATTAAAAAATAATTTCGTGAGTGAAAACTAGAAATTTACCGCTTTGAGATCGAGTTAGATTACTTGGGAAATGAATTCTTGGCTTCCCTTAATCTGAGCATGCCTTTGAGACCACAGGCAATTTAAAAGAAATGAACCAAGCTTGTAGTAGGTAAGTGCCTATTGTTAGGACTATATGGAACCTAGTTAGATGATGACTTAACTAGGTATTAGGATTGACACTTGATAAAATATGACTACATATTGCACCGAGCATGGAGAACTTCTACTTAGGCTATTCTTAAACTAATTTTGATACTATGCTCACAAATGAAAGTGTTTGATAGAGACAAGTTATATCACTAGGGATTGTGGTGCATAACAACTGATACATAAGTACATGTGGAGTGTTTGCTTAAGAACAAACAAAAGTTTAGGTCTGAGGGTGTGATGAGCATAGATTTGATACCTTTTTATCCTTGTTTTCATGCTCACTCACTAGCTTATTTACATTATTATACCCTTACGTAGTTTTTATCAACATATTTTCTTCTTCTAATTCGTGTGTGTGTGTGTTCTATTTTCACTTTCAATGAGTGATTTAGAGGTAAATGGACAACAAAAGGAGCAAATCAGAGCTGCAGGACTCAAAGAGACTACGGTCGTGCCCCATGACACGACTTGTGTCTCTTCCCCAACCACGGCCATGGTCGGGTTGTGCCAAATGCCATGACCCATGCCAATTCGGCCGAAGGTGGCACGGTCAAGCCGTGCCACCCAACACAGCCCCGTGCCTAGGGTCGTGCCACCTAGGGTTAGGGTTGTGCGCCCGTACTATAAAAGGGGCATTCTCTCCCTTTTGGAGGAGGAGGAAGTTTCCCCTTTATGGGGAACGGACTCAAGGCTTTCCACTTCATCTTCGGCAATCTTTGACACTCCCGTATCATCCGAGGCTTGGGTTAGTTTCGAAGACTCTCCACGGTCGGAAGGATAAGCTTCTCTCCCTCTTTCCCTAGTGAGTAGATCTCCACATGTTTTAGGGTTAGGAAATATATGTGATGTGTATTTGATATAAACTCTATGAATTGCATGATGCCCTTGGATTGATTACATGGTTTGACACATTTCTTATTTGATCAAATGTCTCTATGAATGTTTGATTCTTATTTCTATTAAGTGTGAGCATGATTGTTGTGTTGGATTGAATGGATGTGTGGATCAATCTCCACTAGGGAGAGATGCTCAAGGTTGTATGCACGGGGAGCCCTCCGTGATAAGGGTAATTCTTTTAACCGAACAACCTTGAGCACTCCCTTAACTTGGAGACAGTTTCCATGCTAGGATAGACCTAATCCCTACTCAATGAGTCTTCCCTAATCTCATGTTAGTGGATGGCTTGTGTAACTTGGAATTGTATAACCGAGGATCCCTTATGATAGGGGAAATTCTTTAACCGGACATTCCAAGTTACTTTGTCTATCTAGTGGCATCGAATAGCCAATAGGAGAGGCACTCCGGTGTGGAATTCGTGAGCCACACCAGTAACCTAGTTAGGCTACCTACTGTACTAGACCATAGAGACCAAGACATTGACGACTCATAGAACATCAAAGACCATAACAAAGAAACCTAAACCCTAGGGCATTCCCCTCACATAGGTTTCCCTTCTTTTGAGACTAGACTTCCTCTTCTCTCTCTCTTCCTCTAAAAGCTTATCTCATACAATAGCAAAACACTCCCATCCAGTCTAGCTTGTTAGGGTAATGTATGGTCTGGAGTGACCATGTGTTTTGATATTTGGACAAAGGGTTTAAGTTAGGTTCACCCTTGTGTTTGATATGTGTATTTGAGTCTGCAGGTTTGCAAGATACACATGAAATTAGCTGGACGACTTCGGGTCTGGTGAAGGATGGTGTGAGGAGACAAATCATGGGCTTGTATGCATCCGAGGGACCGTGGATAAAGCAGGAATGATGAGCCAAGGGAAGCGCACATCGAGGCGTACACGAAGGATGGCGTGGGGAGACGAGTCGCGGGCTTGCATGCATTTGAGGGACGAGAGCCAAAGTCGAAGAAGGATTGAAGGCAACAGGTCGAGGCTACTAGAAGCAGGAACAATGAGCTGAGGGAAGCGCACTTCGAGGAATACATAAATGATGGCATGGGGAGACGAGCCATGGGCTTACATGCATCCGAGGGACGAGAGCCAAAGTCGAAGAAGGCTTGAAGGCAACAGGTCGAGGCTACTAGATGAAGGGTCAGCTGAGTCGTGAGGGTTCGAGTGTTGAGAGAATTGTACTCGGGAAGGGAAACCCTAGGTTTAGGGGTGGACCAGTCGACTGATGCTTGGATCAGTCGACTAATGAAGTGCACAGAAAGATCAGTCGACTGATCTTAGGGATAGTTGACTGGTATTCGAAGTTGGGCTATAACGTTCGAACACTAGGTGGACTAGTCGACTGGTGCTTGGACCAGTTGACTGGTAACGACTCTTTTCGGCTATAAGCTCTATTTAGGAGAGCTCAGTTTGGCTGAAAAAAGGT
>JAGFNQ010000028.1:0-23790 GCA_024364735.1 Boesenbergia rotunda | reverse complement strand
TTTTTTCCATAAGCGGCGTTACGTTAACATACATAGGGCATGTAGACATCATAAGGCAGCGGAATAACTTTAACTTTACTCGTACATGCCCTACTACCATTCTTAACATAATGACATGGAAACTCGGCATATTGACTTCTTACTTAAACATCATATTATGTCATACTTAACATCACATTATAGAGTTCCATAAGTCATTATTCAAGCATTCAAGCTTATAAGTGACCAAAGTAAAGTTCTAGCATAACTGATAAACATATGATTTTCTGGGCCAAGTCACTACCACACACATGCGTTCTTGCCCTCCTGCTGCTTCCTCATTGTCCCCTTGAATGATCTGCGGTATAAGGAAATAAGACTATAAGCACACAGGCTTAGTAAGACTCTTTCCTACTCACAAAACCATTCGTCATTTCATAATGAGCACATGAAACATTAACATTCTTGGTGCTCTACTTAGAACATAACAACTTGAATCACTTATCATATACTTGACATGGCATGAACATAAACATAAGTGAACATTCCTATCATGGCATGAGACATGGCATAAACGTAAACATAGTAAACATTCTAAGCATGGCATGCTACATGGCATAAACATAAACATAATAAACATTCCTAGCATGGCATAATACATGGTATATACATAACATAATAAACATTCCTAGCATGGCATAATACATGGTATAAACATGTCTATAAGGTGTAAACCAACCTGTATGGCATAAACATAGGCATACTTCCTATCATAGCATATGAGCATCCTCTTAACATAATCATGACATAGATCATTTACTCTCATGCATATTTCTTAACATGAAGCGTAAGCATAAAAATCTTATCAGCATAGCATAATGCATATCATGAATGAATGCATGAGTGGAATGCATATACATAAGGATGCTTAACTTTTAAAACATACTTTTAAATGTTTAAACATAATCATCATATCATTGGGGTCCCCGGCTTGTACCACATACATACATCATAGCGCGCATCCCTAGCAAGTCCGAGGTAGCGAGCCCCGACCTACTAGGGTAAGGACAGCATAGTCGGTAGTCCCCGAACCGAGGCGTTCTTAAGGAGCCCATCCCTGTTGCACAGCTCCGGTAGTGCCAGAACCGTGGACAGCATAGTCGGTAGTCCATAACCGGGGCGTTCTTAAGGTGCCCATCCCTTGGACCCATACTTCGGTCCGGTACAAGCCCATTCATAAAGTAAAATACTTTACATGTTTCATCATCCATAAGACATTCATAGCATAACCATGTTACATAAAGCATGACTTAACACATGCTTGTCCTTTCATCGTTCATACTTATTGCATAGCATCATGATGCCTGGAAGGCATGAGCATTATCTTCATTCATAAACATGGTATGCATCTTCTTTCATAAACATGGCATGCATCATTCTTATCATAACATAAACATAACATACTTATCATGGCATCGTTCTTATCATGAACATAAACATAACATACTTATCATGGCATCGTTCTTATCATGAACATAAACATAACATACTTATCATGGCATCGTTCTTATCATGAACATAAACATAACATACCTATCATGGCATCATTCTTATCGTGAACATAAACCTAACATACTTATCATGGCATCATTCATATCATGAACATACACAATAACATAGCATGGTTCTTAACATAACATGAGCATATAACATAGCATGGTTCTCTACATAACCTAAGCCTACATAGGTAGGACTTCCATAAACATGCTACCTACTATCCAAGTGCATGGCATAAAACATAAGACATTCATAATAAACCCTATTAAGCATGGCATCCAAATCATAACATACAACATAAAACATGGTGCTTAAGGTTAGGGTTATAGGTAACATGAGTTCTACCACATGCTTGGACCTATATATATAAAAATATATATATATATATATACTTCATGATAAGCATAAACCATCATTCTTTGAACCTTAACTCCACCCCAAACCCTAGATACATGGCTTGCCGAAACCTATAGGGAGGAGTTCCATCAATTCCATAAACATGTAAGATAGCATAAGGTAAAGGAACAACCATACATCATCTATGAGACCATAAGAAGCCATTGGGGCCCATGATTAGGGTTAACCCTAACCTTTAGCCCTCCTTCCTAGGGCTGGCCGAAACATGTAAGGCCATGGGGGCATGGAAAAATTCCATTAAAATCCCAAATCAATCATTAAACACCAACCATACCTTACCATAGGGCCATTGGGGCCCTTACTTGAAATAAGTCCTAACTTCTTACCCTATTAGCAATCTTGGCCGAAACTTATAGGGTCTCTAGGCCATGTGAAAATTCACATAAATCATCCTCCATCTCCCTTACATCATGATAATACATAAAACACATACTTGAAGTTTTAGACCCAACCCTACCCGTGGGTTCTTAATGTTGGCCGAAACCCTAGGGGATCCTAGGGTACCCCAAAAATTCTCAAAAATTATATTTAATCTCTAAACATCATGAGAGTACATTAGACAACATTAGGAAGATTTTAGCATCATCATGGACCCTAAAATCCTAGTGGCCGAAACCCATAGGACTAGGGTTCTTGGTTTTCTTTCTTTCAACATCAAATCCCAAAAACCAACCAATATATCATGCTAAAAACATAAGGAACTATTATACCACAGGTGAGGGAGTCTTACCTTGGTTGATCTTGATTTTTAAACCTTAAAAGAGAAGAAAATTGCAAATCCTTTGGACACTTGAACCCCCTTGCCCTTGTATCCTTGGAAAACCTTTAGATCTTGGTGATGAGACCTTCTTGTGGAGCTTTTCCAAGGGAGAACCACCCTTGTGGTGTTCGGCTAGAATGAGGAGGGAGGAGGAGAGGAAATGCAATTGATGGAAGGAAGAAGGTAACTCCCAAACCCCCCTCTTTATAACCCATTAAGGAGGTAAATGAAGAGTCTCTTCATGACCCTTCATCTTCTTCTAAGCCTTAACCAATTTCCACTTCATTCCCTCATAACATTCCCTTGCTAGGTGAGTTGGTTAGAGCATGCATGGTTGTACAAGAGGTCCAAGGTTCAATCCTTGGTCTATGCACATTATTTTCCATTTTATTTTTATTTTATTTTTTCTTAATATTCGAAAATCCCCTAAAAATTCCCCCATAATTATGTTAATATTTCCTATTAAAATCCCTTTATATTTATATTAATTTTTACCTAAAATTCTCCAATAATTATGGTACTAAAAAGCCCATATAAGGCCCATTAGTACTTAGTTTTCTCAATTTAAATGAGAAAATATGGATTTCTAGGCCACATTTTGTATTAATATTTCTAGGTCCCTCGGAAAATTATTTAGACATGCTCAATATTTTAAGAAAATATTAAGAGAATTTTTCGGGTCGTTACAATCCCCCATACCTCGTGAAAGTTCGTCCTCGAACTTAGAATAGCTCCGGGTACTTGCGCCTCATCTCGTCCTCGCGTTCCCAGGTAGCTTCTTCGAACCGTTGACTTTGCCATAGGACCTTGACTAAGGGTACCTCCTTACTCCTCAGCTTCTTGACTTCCCTATCCAAAATCTGGATGGGTCTGCTCTCATAACTTAGGTCCTCTTGTACTTGTACTGTCTGTGGCTCGATCACTTGGTCCATATTTGGGATACACTTTTTAAGCAGGGACACATGAAATACGTTATGGATGGCTGACATCTCTGGAGGCAGCTCTAGCTCATATGCCACTTTACCGACTCTTTTCAGAATCAGGTACGGCCCCACATAGCGCGGACTTAGTTTTCCTTTCTTCCCAAATCTTGTCACCCCCTTCATAGGAGCCACTTTGAGAAATACCCAATCTCCAACATTAAATTCCAGTGGTCTACGCCGGACATCGGCATAACTCTTCTGCCGGCTCTGAGCAGTTTCTATCCGTTGTCGAATATTCTGTATAGCTCGGGTGGCGCTGTCGATAACATCCGTTGTGAGCCCCATTTCCTTCTTTTCACCACCCTCGTACCAACAGATCGGAGACCTACATCTCCTCCCATACAAGGCTTCATAAGGTGCCATTCCGATAGTAGCTTGGTAGCTATTATTGTAAGCGAATTCCGCTAAGCATAGATATCGACACCAACTTCCCTTGAAATCCAGGGCACAAGCTCTCAACATATCTTCTAGTATTTGATTCACCCGTTCCGTTTGCCCGTCAGTCTGAGGGTGAAAGGCGGTGCTAAATCGCAATTTAGTGCCGAGGGACTTCTGAACGCATTCCCAAAAATGCGAAGTAAAGCGACCATCCCTATCTGAGATGATGGTCTTGGGAACTCCATGAAGCCTAATTACTTCCTTAACATATAATTGAGCCAGTTGCTCAATCGAATAAGTCATCTTGATCGCCAAGAAGTGAGCAGACTTTGTCAGCCTGTCCACAATTACCCATATTGCATCATATCCATTCGTAGTCCTGGGAAGCCCTGAAATGAAATCCATAGAGATGTCTTCCCATTTCCACTCCGGAATCGTTAGTGGCTGCAGAACTCCTCCGGGTCGCTGGTGTTCTGCTTTTACTTGCTGGCAAGTCCTGCAAGTACTAACATGCTGAGCCACATCCCTCTTCATACCGGACCACCAAAACTTCTCTTTCAGATCCTGATACATCTTGGTGGATCCTGGATGCATCGAATAAGGGGTTCGTGAGCTTCCGCAGTATTCCTTCGAAGCTCCGGATCATTAGGGATACATAGACGATCCCTAAGGTATAGTACCCCCCCTTCGGCGATACGAAAACCATCACCCTTTCCTTCGAGGGTCTCCTGTTTTATTTTCTGGAGACTCAGATCACCATTTTGTTTTTCCAATATGTCCTCAAATAGCGTGGGTGATATTGTCATGGTTAACTCCATGATATACTTGCACGCATACATCATAATCATAATCATATCCTTATTGTGATTCGGGGTAAACCGACTCACCTTATGCTTCCAAAACATTAGTCCTCAACCTGGGTTTATGAATTGTATTAGCCCATATTTGTCGTGTGGTTACTATAGGGTAGATAAGATCTTATTTATTATATCACTAAAAATTTATTTATCAAGTCTTAATAGTCTATATACAAAACTATCCTCACTCAGTGAGCTAGATGGCCCGCCATCATACCCATAACAAAGAACATCATAGCAGTCACTGCCACTCCCTCGTTCATCTCCCCTTGGCCTGCCTCAGGATCTTCTACCGTCTCCATCGGATCCTCTTCCTCTATCTCGGGAACCTCCTCAACCACTTCAGGGTCTTCCCCAACCATCCCGGGGTCTTCCTCAAACATCTCGAGCATCTCGGGGTCTTCTTCAAACACCTCGAGATCGTCCTCGCTCATCGGGTCTTCCTCAAACATCTCGAGCATCTCGGGATCCTCCTCGAAGGGCTCGGGATCTTCCTCGTATATCTCAGGATCCTCTTCGGACGGCTCGGAATTCTCTTCGTACCTCTCGGGATCCTCCTCAAACGGCTCGGGATCCTCTTCGTACATCTCCGGGTCCTCTTCAAACATCTCCTGATCCTCCTCCGAGTCCCCCAGGTTTTCCGGGAACTCATGGCGAAGAAGTTGCTTACATAATTCCGGGTATGAGAGACGACATCCGTGCTGCCCCCAGATCTGATGAGCAACCTCCCTCGCCCGATTGGGCAATGAGCGAAGCAGAGCTCCGATCCTATGATCATCCACGACTGGAAACCCTTCCTGCTCCAGTTTCCAGAACAGCCGATCCAATAACCCCATGTTGCCTTGAATTCCACGGGTCGGAATGTACTCAACTTCCTCTATCCGGTTCATCAGCTCGCGGCACCTCTCAGTGTAGTTCTCATGCAACATCTGGAATTGAAAAAAAATGACATAGTTAGTACTAAACCTGCCCAAGCCAGTACCAAAACCATTTCTTTTTCAATTCGCAAATATATATAGAGAAAAACACAAGCAACTCGGTTTCTTCTACCCTAGTGATTAAAATATGTAACCACTTTTCCTACCCCTATATTATTCTAATATTTAATTCTTAAAAGAAAATAAAGTATCATTCATCGTTACATATCGTAACGTACTTTTCATCATAAGCATCATTCATACTTGCATATTCTAGAACCATAAAACATTCTAAAAGTGCTTACTACTATAAGATATGTAAAGAGGTACTTACTTGGAAGTGGCAGGAAGAGGGCTTGATGTGTGTGTAGTGAGATGGTAACTGCTCTGATACCAACCTGTAACGCCCGCTTTTTTTTCCATAAGCGGCGTTACGTTAACATACTTAGGGCATGTAGACATCATAAGGCAGCGGAATAACTTTAACTTTACTCGTACATGCCCTACTACCATTCTTAACATAATGACATGGAAACTCGGCATATTGACTTCTTACTTAAACATCATATCATGTCATACTTAACATCACATCATAGAGTTCCATAAGTCATTATTCAAGCATTCAAGCTTATAAGTGACCAAAGTAAAGTTCTAGCATAACCGATAAACATATGATTTCCTGGGCCAAGTCACTACCACACACATGCGTTCTTGCCCTCCTGCTGCTTCCTCATTGTCCCCTTGAATGATCTGCGGTATAAGGAAATAAGACTATAAGCACACAGGCTTAGTAAGACTCTTTCCTACTCACAAAACCATTCGTCATTTCATAATGAGCACATGAAACATTAACATTCTTGGTGCTTTACTCAGAACATAACAACTTGAATCACTTATCATATACTTGATATGGCATGAACATAAACATAAGTGAACATTCCTATCATGGCATGAGACATGGCATAAACGTAAACATAGTAAACATTCTAAGCATGGCATGCTACATGGCATAAACATAAACATAATAAACATTCCTAGCATGGCATAATACATGGTATATACATAACATAATAAACATTCCTAGCATGGCATAATACATGGTATAAACATGTCTATAAGGTGTAAACCAACCTGTATGGCATAAACATAGGCATACTTCCTATCATAGCATATGAGCATCCTCTTAACATAATCATGACATAGATCATTTACTCTCATGCATATTTCTTAACATGAAGCGTAAGCATAAAAATCTTATCAGCATAGCATAATGCATAACATGAATGAATGCATGAGTGGAATGCATATACATAAGGATGCTTAACTTTTAAAACATACTTTTAAATGTTTAAACATAATCATCATATCATTGGGGTCCCCGGCTTGTACCACATACATACATCATAGCGCGCATCCCTAGCAAGTCCGAGGTAGCGAGCCCCGACCTACTAGGGTAAGGACAGCATAGTCGGTAGTCCCCGAACCGAGACGTTCTTAAGGAGCCCATCCCTGTTGCATAGCTCCGGTAGTGCCATAACCGTGGACAGCATAGTCGGTAGTCCATAATCGGGGTGTTCTTAAGGTGCCCATCCCTTGGACCCATACTTCGGTCCGGTACAAGCTCATTCATAAAGTAAAATACTTTACATGTTTCATCATCCATAAGACATTCATAGCATAACCATGTTACATAAAGCATGACTTAACACATGCTTGTCCTTTCATCGTTCATACTTATTGCATAGCATCATGATGCCTGGAAGGCATGAGCATTATCTTCATTCATAAACATGGTATGCATCTTCTTTCATAAACATGGCATGCATCATTCTTATCATAACATAAACATAATATACTTATCATGGCATCATTCTTATCATGAACATAAACATAACATACTTATCATGACATCGTTCTTATCATGAACATAAACATAACATACTTATCATGGCATCATTCTTATCATGAACATAAACATAACATACCTATCATGGCATCATTCTTATCGTGAACATAAACCTAACATACTTATCATGGCATCATTCATATCATGAACATACACAATAACATAGCATGGTTCTTAACATAACATGAGCATATAACATAGCATGGTTCTCTACATAACCTAAGCCTACATAGGTAGGACTTCCATAAACATGCTACCTACTATCCAAGTGCATGACATAAAACATAAGACATTCATAATAAACCCTATTAAGCATGGCATCCAAATCATAACATACAACATAAAACATAGTGCTTAAGGTTAGGGTTATAGGTAACATGAGTTCTACCACATGCTTGGACCTATATATATACTTCATGATAAGCATAAACCATCATTCTTTGAACCTTAACTCCACCCCAAACCCTAGATACATGGCTTGGCCGAAACCTATAGGGAGGAGTTCCATCAATTCCGTAAACATGTAAGATAGCATAAGGTAAAGGAACAACCATACATCATCTATGAGACCATAAGAAGTCATTGGGGCCCATGATTAGGGTTAACCCTAACCTTTAGCCCTCCTTCCTAGGGCTGGCCGAAACATGTAAAGCCATGGGGGCATGGAAAAATTCCCTTAAAATCCCCAATCAATCATTAAACACCAACCATACCTTACCATAGGGCCATTGGGGCCCTTACTTGAAATAAGTCCTAACTTTTTACCCTATTAGCAATCTTGGCCGAAACTTATAGGGTCTCTAGGCCATGTGAAAATTCACATAAATCATCCTCCATCTCCCTTACATCATGATAATACATAAAACACATACTTGAAGTTTTTGACCCAACCCTACCCATGGGTTCTTGAAGTTGGCCGAAACCCTAGGGTACCCCAAAAATTCTCAAAAATTATATTTAATCTCTAAACATCATGAGAGTACCTTAGACAACATTAGGAAGATTTTTAGCATCATCATGGACCCTAAAATCCTAGTGGCCGAAACCCATAGGACTAGGGTTCTTGGTTTTCTTTCTTTCAACATCAAATCCCAAAAACCAACCAATATATCATGCTAAAAACATAAGGAACTATTATACCACAGGTGAGGGAGTCTTACCTTGGTTGATCTTGATTTTTAAACCTTAAAAGAGAAGAAAATTACAAATCCTTTGGACACTTGAACCCCCTTGCCCTTGTATCCTTGGAAAACCTTTAGATCTTGGTGATGAGACCTTCTTGTGGAGCTTTTCCAAGGGAGAACCACCCTTGTGGTGTTCGCCTAGAATGAGGAGGGAGGAGGAGAGGAAATGCAATTGATGGAAGGAAGAAGGTAACTCCCAAACCCCCCTCTTTATAACCCATTAAGGAGGTAAATGAAGAGTCTCTTCATGACCCTTCATTTTCTTCTAAGCCTTAACTAATATCCACTTCATTCCCTCATAACATTCCCTTGCTAGGTGAGTTGGTTAGAGGACGCATGGTTGTACAAGAGGTCCAAGGTTCAATCCTTGGTCTATGCACATTATTTTCCATTTTATTTTTATTTTATTTTTTCTTAATATTCGAAAATCCCCTAAAAATTCTCCCATAATTATGTTAATATTTCCTATTAAAATCCCTTTATATTTATATTAATTTTTACCTAAAATTCTCCAATAATTATGGTACTAAAAAGCCCATATAAGGCTCATTAGTACTTAGTTTTCTCAATTTAAATGAGAAAATATGGATTTCTAGGCCACATTTTGTATTAATATTTCTAGGTCCCTCGGAAAATTATTTAGACATGCTCAATATTTTAAGAAAATATTAAGAGAATTTTCCGGGTCGTTACAGAGATCTATTCTGTTAGATCGATAGGCCCGGTAAGTTGGGAGATAATATTAATAATATGATGTGCCGTTGATTATTGATGGAATCCGTGTCCTGGTGAGTCGGGTTGATGATGCCCTCTTGATGAGCTCGAAAGGTTCATCATGTTAAACCCTGCAGGTGGATTTGATCCGACATGATGATAAGGTCGAGTGGTACTAGTCAAGGATCCAGAAGTTAATTAATTTAAATTGTCAGTAATTTAATTAATTAACGGACATTCGAAATCTTAAACACGGGGGGATGGACGACTTATAATAAGTGGAGCCCATATGTAAATATGGGGGTTGGTGAGGTATTTCAATGGGAATCCTTTAGTGGAATGGATCTTCATTAATGGACTGGGTCCATTAGCAGGCCAAGATCCAACTCCTCCTTATGGTCCCTACCGTAGCCCTATATATATCTCATGGTGGCATGGAACCAAGTTGATGATTGATGAATTAATCTTAGAGAAAACAAGAAACCTAATCTCTTCTCTTCTCCTCTTTCTCTCTCCCTCTCTGCGGCGCCGAACAGAACTGGAGTTTCTTCTCCACGCGTGCATGCAATTAATCCCTTTCGAGGTGATTAATTGCTAAGGCAGAAGATGCCATGCAATTAATCTCCATGGGATTAATTCTTGAGCGGATGGCATGCAGCAGTTGCCATGCAATTAATCTCTAAGGGATTAATTCTTGAGCGGATGGCATGCAGCAGTTGCCATGCAATTAATCTCCATTGGATTAATTCTTGAGCAGAGGCCATGCAATTAATCTCCATGGGATTAATTGCTCGATGGAGCAGCCTGCTTAAAGGTGGCTTGAGCCATCAACTTGTTTCTAGAGGCGACAGTGATCTTCTCCACGGCAGCAGCAAAGTCATTTTTTGCTCACAGCGGCGTCTTCTCCACGGGAGCAAGGTTTTGCTCAAGGTAGCCAAGTTGCTCTCACGCAACTTGGCTTAAGGTAGCAGCCACAACTTTGCTTAAGGTTGCCGAGTTGCGCGCAACTTGGCTTAAGGTAGCAAAGTTGTTTTGCTCAGGCTTCATGCTTATGTTGGAGAAGAAGAGATGCTGCTGAGGAGTAGCTGTGGAGAAGAAGAGTTGCTCGGCCACCGACGGTGGAGGAGAGGAGAAGTAGGGTTTGTGTTTTGGATTATCTTCATCCTAGGAGCGGTCAGCGGCATCCCTTTCTTTGGTTAGGGATTGGTTGGCACAAGGAGAAGGGATCAACTTGGTGGCCACAGGTCTTGGTAGATCGTCGCTCACACGACGTCCAAGAGGGGAGGGTTATACGGTAGAAGATCGTAAGGTAACGGAAGGTATATTCTTCCTTGGCTCCTTTCATTATTATTTGTACCTTATTCAATTGCCTCGTCATTTCATTTTTGTTATTTAATTATTTTGATTACGAATCATAGCCAATAATTATTTAACTGGACCCCAACCATAAACACAAAAGTCGGCGATCAACTCGTCGCCTTTTCCGCGGTCGAACGGTCGAGTAAATTGCAAGACCAATTTTGGTAATTGGCTAAGTTGCAATTTGAATCGTTCGATACGGCACGAGACGGTCGATGGGAAACGACTCTCTATTCAGATTAAATTTTAATCCGTAGGCATAGAGAGGTCTCTCGGATCGAACAGGTATCCGCTTAGGAAACCCACCAAGTCATACCCAACAATTGGTATCAGAGCTGAGGTTTCCGGCTTTGTGTGTTTGAGGATTGGCTAATTTTTTTTGCATTTTCATACATTTTATTTAGCTGGATGATATGTGGATGTGCGTAGGCTAACTTTGTGTTGCAGGCATGAGATTCCAACTTATTATGGCCAAATAATGATTGTGTGAATGGTTTTGTAAATTATTATAATTAATAAATCCTCGGGGTTGACGTGGTGACGACACAACTGGAGGCGCATTAGAGACCAGGGCCATGAAAGTTGGAAAATCTAGGATTTTCTATTTTTCATATGTTGGTTATGTGCTTGTTGTGTGAATGTGCTAGTTAAAATTCCTCGTAATAAATTACTAAGTGGGAGAGGGACCCTAAGGGTCCCACGGCTTCCATTACAATTCGATAAGTGATGCGAACAAGTCTGCGTGTCGGCTCTGAGTGCCTTCCTCCCCATCGGATGGATTTGTTCTGCGGATCACTGGGTCAGAAAAGACTATAGAAAATTGTTAAAGAGTGTGTGTACTTCCCCATCGGAAGGCACATAATCAGAGATAATTTTCTTAGTGTCGTGTAATGGTGAACACTTAGATGCGAATAATAGTATCCTCCCCATCGGAGTCACTGCTATTATTTTGCAGAGCCGAAGTAGACCAACTATTAATCTTACTTGTCAAAAAGTTAGGTTGACAAGATAGTAAGATTAATGGGTAAAACCTCCTCTTACGAATGTGGAAATTCGTATACGTCCACACCATTGTGGCATGCGAATTTCTCGGTGTTTAGAGGTGTTGGTTGATTTCAAAAATTTATTGTTGTGAGGAATCAATTTATTTTCGATTTCTAAAGTAGTGTGTGTTGTGATTCTCAGGATTTTCAAAATGGCTTTTAACCCACTAGCTACAATACTTAAGGAGAATAAACTTACTGGACCCAACTATATTGACTGGAAGAGAAACCTTGACATAGTCCTTACGGCTGAAGAGTACAAATTTGTGCTCACCGAAAAATGTCCTGACAAACCTAGCGACAATTCTAGTGAAGGGCAGAAGGAGCATTACAAGAAATGGGTTAAGGCAGATGAGATGGCGCGGTGTTACATTCTGGCATCCATGTCGAATGTATTGCAACATCAGCATCAGGCCATGCCCACTGCTTGTGATATGATGCTGAACCTTCAGGAGCTTTTCGGGCACCAGAGTCGTGCCGCTAGGCAGCTGGCGATAAAGAATCTGATGACGACCACTATGGTCGAAGGGACACCCGTGAGGGATCATGTCCTAAAGATGATGGCCCACCTCAACGAGATTGAGGTTCTTGGAGGATCTATCGACGGGGAATCCCAGGTCGATATAATACTCCAATCTCTGCCTAGGAGTTTTGAGCAGTTCTAGCTCAACTATAACATGAATAAGCATGAGTATACATTGGGGGAACTCCTGGGAGAACTCCAGTCGGCAGAGGGGCTCTTTCGCCAGAACTCGCAGGCCTTAGTGACTCAAAGGGTTTCCTCTTCTATGCCGAAAGGCAGGAAGAAGAAGAAACAAGGTGGGTTCAAGAAGGTAGCTACATCGCAGGGACATTGGACTAGCGTGAAGAAACCGAAAGGCAAGTGCTTCACGTGTAAGCAAACTGGACACTGGAAGGCGGACTGTCCCCGTCGTCAAGATAAAGGTATTTCTTCGTGCTTAGTCGTTGAAACATGTTTAGCGGTGCTATCTACCAACACCTGGTGTGTAGATACGGGAGCCACTGACCATGTCTGCAATACTCTGCAGGGGTTCCAGGAAACCCGACGGCTAGCTGAAGGAGAAATCGTGGTCTATATGGGCAATGCTACGGAAGTGGCAGCAGTTTCAGTGGGAGTTTTTTATTTGTCTTTTGAGAGAAATAAAGTATTTGTTCTGAGAGATTGCTTATATGTACCCACATTTAGAAATAATTTGATTTCAGTTTCTAAGTTAATTATGGATGAATATTCTGTTGCTTTCAATAACAAAGATGTTATAAAAAGAAATAGAGAGATTATCTGTTCGGGTATTATGATTGGCAATCTATACACTCTAGAACCAAGGACTCCCACAGAGGTTAATAGCTCATCGTCTAACCTAAATAAGAGAAAGGAGCCTTCTAAGATGAATCAGACATATCTTTGGCACCTTAGGCTTAGTCATATTAACCTTAGTAGGATTCAAAGGTTGATAGCTGATGGGCCCTTGGGTTCATTAGTGGTGGAAGACTTCCTGACCTGTGAGTCTTGCTTAGAAGGTAAGATGACCAAGAGGCCTTTCAAGGCTAAGGGGTATAGGGCCAAAGATGTGCTAGAACTGATTCATTCTGATTTATGTGGTCCTATGTCAATCCAGGCTAGAGGTGGCTTTGAATATTTCGTCACCTTCATTGACGATTATTCGAGGTATGGATACATTTACCTGATGCGCCGCAAGTCTGAATACTTTGATAAATTCAAGGAGTTCAAGGCTGATGTGGAGAAACATCGAGGTAAAAGTATCAAGACACTACGATCTGATCGTGGTGGCGAGTACCTCTCTGGAGAGTTTAGGACCTACCTATCAAAAGCTGGGATTCAGTCCCAGCTGACTGCACCCGGTACGCCCCAACAGAACGGTGTGGCAGAAAGAAGGAATAGGACTCTTATGGAAATGGTTAGGTCAATGATAAGCTATTCAGACTTACCTGATTCATTCTGGGGATATGCTCTGGAAACGGCAGCGTACATACTGAACTTGGTTCCGTCAAAGTCAGTTCCTTCTACTCCAACAGAACTGTGGACTGGGCTTGCGCCCAGTCTAAGACATGTTCGCATTTGGGGTAGTCCAGCACATGTGCTGAAGGGAGATACTGATAAGTTGGAATCTCGTACGGAGGTATGTTTGTTCGTAGGCTATCCTAGAGGAACGAAGGGTGGTCTATTCTATAATCCTAAGGATCAGAAGGTAATCGTTAGCACGAATGCCAGATTCTTAGAAGAAGACTATGTGATGAACCATAAGCCCAAGAGTAGACTAGTGCTTGAAGAGTTAAGAGGGGACATTCCAACTTTAGGACCAATTGTACAAGAAGATACACCACATGTCACTGCACCACGTGTCACAGAAGATACACAGGTGCTGCCTCGTCGCAGTGGGAGGGTTGTTAGAGAGCCTGAAAGGTTCATGTTTTTGGGGGAGTCATCAGACTTGGTCTCTGGTAAACATGAACAAGATCCCTGGACCTATGACGAGGCCCTCCAAGATAAGGATGCAGATTCTTGGCAAAGGGCAATGAACTCTGAGATAGAATCTATGGATTCTAATCATGTCTGGGAGCTAGTAGAACTACCCGATGGTGTGAAAGCCATTGGATGCAAGTGGATCTACAAAAGGAAGAGAGGATCAGACGGGAAGGTTGAGACCTTCAAAGCTAGGCTTGTTGCGAAAGGGTATACTCAGAAAGAGGGTATCGATTATGAGGAGACCTTTTCACCGGTAGCCATGCTTAAGTCGATCCGGATTCTCTTGTCTATAGCAGCTCATATGGACTATGAGGTATGGCAGATGGATGTCAAGACAGCTTTCCTTAACGGAAGTCTTGAGGAGACCATCTACATGAAACAACCAGAAGGGTTCATTGAAAAGGGCAAAGAGCATCTAGTATGCAAGCTTAATCGGTCCATTTATGGATTGAAGCAAGCTTCGCGATCATGGAACATTCGCTTTGATGAAGTAATCTAGTCATATGGATTTACTCAAAGCCCGGATGAGTCATGTGTATATAAGAGATGTGACGGAAACGTAGTGGTGTTTCTTGTACTTTACGTAGATGACATTTTGTTAATTGGCAACAATGTCAAAGTGTTATCAGACGTAAGAGTCTGGTTGTCAAAACAGTTTGATATGAAGGACTTAGGAGAAGCGGGACACGTCCTTGGGATCAAGGTCATAAGGGATCGCCAGAAAAGGATGTTGTGCTTATCCCAAGCTTCGTATATTGACACTGTCCTGGCTCGTTTTAGCATGGAAAACTCCAAGAAGGGTTTCCTTCCCTTCAGGCATGGAGTTCCTCTATCCAAGGAGATGTGTCCGAAAACATCAAAGGAGATAGAGGAAATGAAGGTGATTCCTTATGCTTCGGCAGTAGGAAGCCTCATGTATGCTATGTTGTGTACGAGACCAGACATCTGTTTTGTCGTGGGCATGGTTAGCAGATATCAAAGTAACCCTGGACAGGGACATTGGAATGCAGTAAAGCATATATTGAAATACCTGAGACGGACTAGGGATTATATGCTGGTTTATCGGGCAGACCAATTAGTCCCTGTGGGTTATACAGATTCAGATTTCCAGTCAGATAGGACAAGAGTAAGTCTACCTCAGGATTTGTATTTACTTTAGGAGGTGGAGCCATTGTTTGGAGGAGTGTCAAGCAAAAATGCATAGCGGACTCCACCATGGAAGCTGAGTATGTGGCAGCCTCAGAGGCAGCTAAAGAAGCTGTATGGCTCAGGAACTTCATCATGGACTTGGATGTGATTCCTGGTTTTCCAAGATCTATCATAATCTTTTGTGATAACAGTGGTGCAGTTGCAAACTCGAAGGAACCACGAGCCCATAAGGCAAGTAAACACATAGAGCGCAAGTATCATCTGATACGAGAAATCGTAAAGCGAGGTGAAGTGGCTGTCACCAAGATTGCATCAGAGGACAACCTGGTAGATCCTTTCACTAAAGCTCTTCGAGCTAGAGCTTTTGATCGTCATGTGGAGGATATGGGAGTCAGATGTATGACTGTGAGAGAACAACAAAGTCTTTGAGTATAAGTGGGAGATTGATAGATGTGTATACTGAAAGACATGCTTTTTTTATATATATGAACATCTTTATTTTGAAAAGAGAATCACAACTACACTAGGTGCCTGTTTATATTAGTACATACATGAAGTCCAATTACTTTGCATTGTAGATAACATGGTGTGTGGTGTCACACGGAAGATCATGTTATTAGTTTCTTGCTTAGTATAAATAGAGGCCCACAACCGAGATGGAATTGGACAACCCATCGGAATGGTTGTAGTGTAATTAGGTGTGGTTGGTCTTGACCATAGGATTACACTAGTGTGCTTTGAGTACATTGAGCAGGACCAAAACACGAGGTTATCCAATTTGTACTGACTCGATAATTGGATAGGACCACAGACTTTATTATGGAGTACGATCCCTTAATCCCGATATAATAATGGGCATATATTATTAACTATTATTTCTTTAATTTATCAATGGGCGAGATCTATTCTGTTAGATCGATAGGCCCGGTAAGTTGAGAGATAATATTAATAATATGATGTGCCGTTGATTATTGACGGAATCCGTGTCCTAGTGAGTCGGGTTGATGATGCCCTCTTGATGAGCTCGAAAGGTTCATCATGTTAAACCCTGCAGGTGGATTTGATCCGGCATGATGATAAGGTCGAGTGGTACTAGTCAAGGATCCAGAAGTTAATTAATTTAAATTGTCAGTAATTTAATTAATTAACGGGCATTCGAAATCTTAAACACGGGGGGATGGACGACTTATAATAAGTGGAGCCCATATGTAAATATGGGGGTTGGTGAGGTATTTCAATGGGAATCCTTTAGTGGAATGGATCTTCATTAATGGACTGGGTCCATTAGCAGGCCAAGATCCAACTCCTCCTCATGGTCCCTACCGTAGCCCTATATATATCTCATGGTGACATGGAACCAAGTTGATGATTGATGAATTAATCTTAGAGAGCACAAGAAACCTAATCTCTTCTCTTCTCCTCTTTCTCTCTCCCTCTCTGCGGCGCCGAACAGAACTGGAGTTTCTTCTCCACGCGTGCATGCAATTAATCCCTTTCGAGGTGATTAATTGCTAAGGCAGAAGATGCCATGCAATTAATCTCCATGGGATTAATTCTTGAGCGGATGGCATGCAGCAGTTGCCATGCAATTAATCTCTAAGGGATTAATTCTTGAGCGGATGGCATGCAGCAGTTGCCATGCAATTAATCTCCATTGGATTAATTCTTGAGCAGAGGCCATGCAATTAATCTCCATGGGATTAATTGCTCGAGGGAGCAGCCTGCTTAAAGGTGGCGTGAGCCATCAGCTTGTTTCTAGAGGCGACAGTGATCTTCTCCACGGCAGCAGCAAAGTCGTTTTTTGCTCACAGCGGCGTCTTCTCCACGGGAGCAAGGTTTTGCTCAAGGTAGCCAAGTTGCTCTCACGCATCTTGGCTTAAGGTAGCAGCCACAACTTTGCTTAAGGTAGCAGCCACAACTTTGCTTAAGGTTGCCGAGTTGCGCGCAACTTGGCTTAAGGTAGCAAAGTTGTTTTGCTCAGGCTTCATGCTTATGTTGGAGAAGAAGAGATGCTGCTGAGGAGTAGCTGTGGAGAAGAAGAGTTGCTCGGCCACCGACGGTGGAGGAGAGGAGAAGTAGGGTTTGTGTTTTGGATTATCTTCATCCTAGGAGCAGTCAGCGGCATCCCTTTCTTTGGTTAGGGATTGGTTGGCGCAAGGAGAAGGGATCAACTTGGTGGCCACAGGTCTTGGTAGATCATCGCCCACACGACGTCTAAGAGGGGAGGGTCATACGGTAGAAGATCGTAAGGTAACGGAAGGTATATTCTTCCTTGGCTCCTTTCATTCTTATTTGTACCTTATTCAATTGCCTCGTCATTTCATGTTTGTTATTTAATTATTTTGATTGCAAATCATAGCCAATAATTATTTAACTGGACCCCGACCATAAACACAAAAGTCGGCGATCAACTCGTCGCCTTTTCCACGGTCGAATGGTCGAGCAAATTGCAAGACCAATTTTGGTAATTGGCTAAGTTGCAATTTGAATCGTTCGATACGGCACAAGACGGTCGATGGGAAACGACTCTCTATTCAGATTAAATTTTAATCCGTAGGCATAGAGAGGTCTCTCGGATCGAACAGGTATCCGCTCCCACCAAGCCATACCCAACAGATGATGCGGCCCCTTGGTGAGCTCAAAAGGATCGTCATGTCAAATCTTGCAAGTGGACTATTGTCCGACATAATGAAAAGGTTGAGTAATACTAATCAAGGATTAAGAGGATAATTAATTTAATTATTAGTAATTTAAATTAATTATTGGGCATTCGATATCTTAAACACAGGGAGATGGACGACTCATAATAGGTGGAGTCCATATGAAAATATGGGGGTTGGTGAGGAAGTTCAATGGGATCCTTTAGTGGAATGGATCTCCATTAATGGATGGGGTTTTGGATCCATTAGCGGGCCAAGAACTAACTCCTCCTCATGGTCCCTACCTTAGCCCTATAAATACCCCATAGGAGTCATCATACAATTAATTAATCCAATTAATCACCTAAGAGCCAAATACCCAAAACCCTTCTCTCCTTCTCTCTCCTAGGGTTGCGGCAACTTCATTGAAGCCTACGGCAACAAGGAGAAGAAGGAGAGGAGATACACCACATCTCCTTTGGTTTTCTTCTTCCTCCCTGCTCTCCTTTGGTCGGAGCATCCTCTGGGGTGGCTGGATTCGGCGGAGCAAAGGAGTGGTTGTGGTTTTTGCCACCGCAACAAGGAAGAAGAAGGAGTGCGCCGACGGTGGAGGTGGAGAAAACTCATTGTTTTCTTCCTCTCCTCTTCTTATCTTCATTCTCCACTGCTGCAGAAGTTCACAGGGCAAGGAGGAGCTTCCTCCTCCTTTGTGGCGTGCAGAAGTCAACAAGGAAGGAGGGTGGTGCGCCGGCGGGAAGCCTCCACTCCTTTTGGTGCTTGTCGCCGGAAAAAAGAGAGGGAGTTTGAGTTGGGTTCTTCCTTGCATGTTTGACACCGTGAGATAGGAAGAAGTAGGGGAAATTGGCTAGGGTGAACTTGAGGAAGAAGAGCTCTTCTTCTTGCTTGGAGTTCCTCGTCCTTGAAGGGTTGCCGGTGGTACAAAACCCTAATCTAGGGTTTTGGTTGGCACGAGGTAAGGAAGAAGATAAGAGGATTAATTCGAGGCCTTCGGTGACTCTGCGTCTTGGTAGCTCGTCTCCTACACGATGTCCAGGAGGGGAGGGTTATAAGGTAGAAGACTGCGAGGTTGAAGGGTTGCCGACGGTACAAAACCCTTGGTTTTCTCTCCTTTCTATTCCTTTATATACTAAGTGGAAGTCGAAACAACTTCCCTAAAAAGACGCTTGTTATCGCTTATCTTATATTGTTTCCATATCCTATTATCATGCTTTACCACCACCTAATGGAAATTTAAACCAACTCTAAACAAGGGATCTTAGGTTCGAGTCTTAGCTCTGACCCCTTTAAAAAAATTTTAATTTCTTTTTATTTTGAAAAAGTCTGGGCATTACAATCTTCCTTACTGTATCAAAAGTTCGTCCTCGAACTTAGAATAGCTCCAGATACTTTTGCCTCATGTTATCTTCTGTTTCCCAAATTGCCTCCTCAAACTTCTAGTTTAGCATAGAACCTTCACTAGGGGTACCTCTTTGTTCCTTAGTTTCTTGACTGCCCGATCTATTATCTGAATAGGTCAACTTTCATAACTGAGATCCTCTTGAACTTGTACCGTCTGTGGCTCAATCACTTGGTTGACATCAGGGATATGCTTCTTTAGCATTGAGACATAAAACACATTGTGAATAGCTGACATTTCTGGAGGTAGCTCTAACTCGTAATCTACTTTGCCAACTCTTTTCGTTATTAGGTAGGGTCCTATGTAATGAGGACTTAGCTTGCCTGTCTTGCCGAATCTCATTATGCCTTTCATGGGAGCTACTTTGAGGAAAACTGTATCTCCAACTTCGAACTCCAACAGTCTACGCCGCCCATCGGCATAACTCTTCTATCTACTCTGAGCAGTTTCTATTGGCGGATGCTCTTTATAGCTTCTGTGGTATCATTAATAAGGTCTGTCTAATACCCCATTTCTTTCTTCTCACTACTTTCATACCAACAGATAGGAGATCTACACCTTCTACCATAAAGAGCTTCATAAGGCGTCATACCAATAGTAGCTGTTGAGGCAATCGACCCATAAATGATTGGAAGATCATGGTTTTGATGTGTGTGTGTGAATATGTTTAAGGTTAGAGTGTTATGTTGTGTTTGATGTGTGTGATTGAGTTTGCAGGACTTGGAGGATCACACATGGTGGACATATCCGAGGGACGAGAGCCGAGGGAGGAGAGCTCCAAGGGAAGCCAGGAAGTGGACTTCAAGGGCATACGTGAAGGGTGGCATAGAGGCAAGCCAAGGGAAGGCTTGCGTGCGCATCCGAGGGACGATAGCCAGAGGAAGAGGACTTCAAGAGGCAAGCCAAGAGAGCAGACCTGAAGGCATACGTGAAGGAGAAGGTCCGGAGTTGCTGGAACTAGGCTGAGAGGCAGGACAGTCGACTGGCCCAGGGCCAGTCGACTGCCAAAACTCACAGAGAGTTTTCGGCCTCGGACCAGTCGACTGCCCTTGGGGCATTCGACTGGTATACCCTAAAAACTAGTCGTTGACTAGCCATTGGCTAGCAATTAATGCTAGGCCAGTCGACTGCCCCAGGGGCAGTCGACTGGTGCGGGGCTGGACAGACTGCGAGTTTGTCCTGTTCACCTATAAAAAGAGCACCTTTTTGCACGTGAGCGGTACGGTTCCGTACAGTGTCGAAGTGCTGCTCGTCTGAAGAGTGTTTTCTACTTCCTCTCACATTCTACTTCATTCTGTAAAGAGGAAGATCTACTGTAAAGATTTCTCCGCCTGAAGGGGAGTTTTCCATAGTGAAAGTGGTGCTCGCGGCATGGATCCTTGGATTAGTCACCCATTTGGGTGGATACCAAGTAAAAATTGTTGGTGCAGTATGCACCCAAGTCAAACCTGTGTTTTGATATTGGCAAAAAAGGTTCAAAAGTTAAGGGTTAATGGTTGTCTAACGAGTTTCTTGAGTGTACAGGAAAAGCCCTAGTGAAGGAATGCTAGGCACTGGCGAAGGACTGCCAGACAGGACTAGCCCTAGCAAAGGACTGCTAGGCACTGGCGAAGGACTGCCAGACAGGACAAGCCCTAGCGAAGGAATGCTAGGCACTGGCGAAGGGCTGCCAGAAGAAAAAAACCTAGCGAAGGGCTGCTAGGCACCAAGCGAAGGGAAGCTTGGTAACTCAAGACCTGGCGAAGGACTGCTGGGCAAAAGTCCAACTGGAGGATCCGGTTGGTACCAGGTAAAACTCTCCCGAGAGGAGTAGGTGAGGACGCGTTCCCCTCGAGGGAACATTAGGCGTCGGTTCGACCTAGGGCTCCATTTTGGAGATCCAAAGTCAGAACCAAGACAGCTAAGGCTGTTTTAACTAACTTATTATTTGCTGTTTTGGACTAACCCTGGATGCAGGACCGAAGGACTGTGTTTCTGCAGCTCAGAGAGCCTCAAAGGAGTGAGGCCGTAGCTGAGTAGGGCGCCCCGGATGTGTCGGGCGCCCCAGAGTCAACCCAAGTCAGCAGAGAGGTAAACGCCCCGACAGCAGCGCAATCGGGGGCGCCCCGCGTGTGTCGGGCGCCCCGCATGTCGGGCGCTCCGCGTGTCTCGGGCGCCCACTGTGCCACGCCACTGAAGGCGGCTGCAGCTCACCCTCGCGAAGCCTCGGTGATAAAGTTTGACCGGTCAATCGGGCGCCCCGTGCGCGTCGGGCGCCCCAGTCAACTGTTATCCCGAAGTCGAAGCGATCAGTCACGACCGAGAGCACGCCGGATCAGAAGCCACGTGGAGGGCGCCCTGAGCATGTCGGGCGCCCCCTGCCCTATATAAAGAGGGCCTCGACCCTCTTCAAAGATAACCAATTCCTTCGACAACTCTACGCTCTTCTGCTTCCACGACACGCTCCAGAAAGCTGCCAACTCAAGCCGACGACGTCCCGCTGCTCCAGAACTTCAATCTTCACCGGACGTCGGTAACAAGAGTTGTATTTAAGTTTACGAGAATATTTTTATTATTATTTGTGTGTAAACTTTTGCGAACTTATAGAATTGCCCGCAGAAAACGGTCAACGACCGTGGGCCTTGGAGTAGGAGTCGACCCAGGCTCCGAACCAAGTAAACCTGCTGTGTTTGCATTGTTGTGGTCTCTTTTATTTCCGCTGCGCACCCCGCTCTTTTAAATCCGAACGAATTGCGACATTCACCCCCCCCCTCTCTCGCATTTCTCGATCCAACAAGTGGTATCAGAGCGGGGAAGTCAAACCTGGTGCAACCACCAGTTTGAATATTTTTCGGATTTTTTTTTCTCTCACATTTTTTTTAAATAAAGAAATTTTTTCGTTCGAGTTTTTATCTCAAGGTTGGTGCAACACCCCTTGAAATCTGTGTTTGATTATTTCTTCCCGCACTACTAATCCAAGACCAAGTCTTGGAAATATTTTTGTTGTTTACTTTTATTTCAGTAACAAATGTCTATCCAAGAAGGATTTAGCACCGCCAGACCTCCACTTTTCAGTGGAGAAGACTTTCCCTACTGGAAAAGTCGAATGGAGGTCCACCTGAAAACTCAGGTGGAAATGTGGATAATCATCCAGTCTGGACTGATGATTCCCACCAATGCTGAAGGTGTACCACAAGACTACTCAGAATGGGACACTGCCCTTAAACGAAAGATTGAAGCTGACGCCAAAGCAACCCAGACTCTACAATGTGGACTAACGAAAGAAGAGCTGAACCGCGTAGGACCCTTCAAAAGTGCAAAGGAACTATGGGCTAAATTGATTGAACTCCACGAAGGAACTTCAGATACAAGGATCAGCAAACGAGACTTGCTACTGAACAAGCTCTTCACTATCAAAATGGCAGATAACGAGACAGCAGCCCAGCTCCACGCCAGAATCCAGGAGCTGATGAATGGTCTTCACGCAATAGGTCACCAGGTTCAAAACCGTGATCTGATAAGGTACGCCCTAAACGCATTCCCTAGGACCACCTTGTGGGCATCTATGGTAGATGCATACAAGGTCTCTAGGGATCTTTTCAAAAATTAAGCTAGATGAGTTATTTTCTGAACTTGAGCTGCATGAACAGACTAACTCCAATTTGGTCGAGAAAGTATAGCTTTTTTTGCAGGGAAAACAGGGAAAATGACCAAGAAGAAAATTCAAGTTGAACCTGAATCTACCTCAGATTCAGAAATAGAAGAAGAAGATCAATCAGAACTGGTCCGGCTAGCTCGAAGCTACTACAAAAAGTTGAAGAACCAAACTAACACACGGAGAACAAGCCGAAGAAAGGACGGACAAGATGAACCGGCAACTGACAAACAAAAGCCCAACGTAACCTGCTACGAATGCAAGAAGAAGGGCCACTACAAGACTGAATGTCCAAGTCTAAAGGAGTCCAAAAAGAACAGAAAGAAGAAGGCACTCCAAGCAACCTGGGAGTCTTTCAGAAGAAGAAGAAGAAGCACCTCAGTCCAATCTT
>JAGFNQ010000027.1:140000-186904 GCA_024364735.1 Boesenbergia rotunda | reverse complement strand
ATCATAATGCAGCGGAAACCTTTAACTTACACCTACATGCACTTACTACCCTTCCTAACATCATAACATGAGAACTTGGCATTTTGTACCTAACATCATATCATGTCATACTTAGCATCATGTCATACTTATCATCATGTCATTCTTAGCATCATGTCATACATAGCATCATGTCATAGAGTCATATTCAAGCACATACTAGTAGAGGTAAAGTTCTATCATAAAACGAGCAAACATATGGTCTCGTGGCCAAGTCACTATCACACACATATTTATTGCCCTCCTGCTGCTTCCTTACGGTCCCCTTGCGTGATCTGCGGTATAAGGAAAATAAGACTATAAGCACACAGGCTTAGTAACACTCTTTCCTACTCACTAAAATCATTCATCACTTAATCATGAACATCTTAACATTAACATACTTAGTGCTTTACTCAGCACATAAGTCTTTATGAGCACTTAGCATACCTTTGACATGACTTGAACATAACTTAGTCACTTTCATAGCATAGCATATACATAAACATAAAAACATTCATGGCTTGGCATAATACTTGGCATAGACATAAACATCATAAACATTCATAGCATGGCATAATTCTTAGCATAGACATAAACATAATAACATAACCTCATAAACATTCCTAACATGAACCTAAATAAAATCATGGCATCCGAACTTATCATAAACACAATTAAATCATGGCAACATAACTTAGCATGGACATAAATAAAATCATAGCATTCTATCCTAGCATAAACATAATTAAATCATGGCATCATAATTAACACGAGCATAAATAAAATCATGGCATTCTAACCTAGCGTAAACATAATTAAATCATGACATCCTAACCTATCATAAAATCATGGCATTCTATCCTAGCATAAACATAATTAAATCATGGCATCCTAAATTATCATGAACATAAATAAAATCATGGAATTCTAATTAACATAAACATAAATAAATCAAGGCATCCTAAACTATCATGAACATAAATAAAATCATGGCTTTCTAACTTAGCATAAACATAATTAAATCATGGCATCCTAAAATATCAGGAACATAAATAAAATCATGGCATTCTTACTTAGCATAAACATACATAACATCATTTGCATAAACATACCTTACATAAACTTACTTTGCATAATATTCTTATCATAAATATAATGCATAACATGGATGAATGCATGTGGCAATTGCATATATATATAAGGATGCTTAATATTTAAAAACATGCTTTTAAATACTCTAACATAATCATATCATTCATTGGGCCCTGGCTTGTACCACATTCATTCATCATATGCGCGCATCCCTACGTAATACGAGGTAGCTAATCTCGACCTACTAGGGTAAGGACAGCTTCATCGGTAGTCCCGAACCGTAAGGACAGCTTCATTGGTAGTCCTGAACCGTGGACAACTTCATCGGTAGTCCAGAACCGTGGACCTTACTTAGGTCCGGTACAAGCCCATAAAATAAAATAAAATGCTTTCACATGCTTTTTTCATTCATCATCATTCATAGCATATTCATTCATTCATCATACTTTCATCATACTTAACATCATCGTTATGCCCCGAAGGCATGAACCTTAACTTCATTCTTCACTTTCATTCTTAGACATGGCATCATTTTCATTCTTAACATGGCATCATTTTCATTCTTAAACATGGCATCATTCTCATTCTTAAACATGGCATACATACATAGCATTCATAAGACATAGCATACATACATATCATTCATAAATCATGGCACATGTCTAAACATTTATGACTTGACATATATTTCATGACATATAAACTAAGGGTTTGATTAACATAGAATTCTTCCACCCTACTTAAACATACATCTTATTAACCTATACCCAAGCACCTTGGTAGGTGTAACCCAACCCTAACCCTAGGTTAGATCCTTGGCCGAAAGCCCCAAGGAAACCCTAGGTCCATGAGACTTCACATAACTTCCCAACCAACATCTCATATATACATACTAGGCCATAGGAACCATTTGATCCCATACTTAAGGCCAACCCTAACCTTTTAACCCTAATTCTTGCTCTTGGCCGAAACTTCAAGGCCATGGGGCATGGAAAAATTTCCATTAAAATCCCCAAATCAATTGTTATACACCAACCTTACCTTACCATAGGGCCATTTGGGGCCCTTACTTGAAATGAGTTCTAACTTTCCACCCTATTAGGGTAATTGGCCGAAACCTATAGGGTCTCTAGGACATGTGAAACATTCACATAAATACCTTCCATCTCCCTTATATCATGACAATACATAAAACAAACACTTGAGGTTTTAAACCCAACCCTACACAAGGGTTCTTGTTGTTGGCCGAAACCCTAGGGTATCCTAGGGTACTCCAAAAATTCCCAAAAATTATTATTAATCTCTAAAAATTATAAGAGAATATTAAATAATATTATGAAGATTTTTAACATCATTATGGACCCTAAAACATTGTGGCCGAGACCCATAGGGTCTCGAGGGTGTTGATTTTGTTTCTTTCATGTTGGCCGAAACCCTAGGGTGTCCTAGGGTACTCCAAAAATTCCCAAAAATTATACTTAACCTCTAAACATCATAAGGGAACATTAAATAACATTATAAAGATTTTTAGCATCATTATGGATCCTAAAACATTGTGGCCGAAACCCATAGGGTTTCTAGGGTGCTGATTTTGTTTCTTTCATGTTGGCCGAAACCCTAGGGTGTCCTAGGGTACTCGAAAAATTCCCAAAAATTATACTTAACCTCTAAACATTATAAGGGAACATTAAATAACATTATAAAGATTTTTAGCATCATTACGAACCCTAAAACATTGTGACCGAAACCCATAGGGTTTCTAGGATGCTTGATTTTGTTTCTTTCAACCTCAAGTCCCAAAAACCAACCAATAAATCATGATAAAATATAAAGAACTATTATACCACAGGTGAGGGAGTCTTACCTTGGGTTTCTTGATTTTTTGAACCTTGAAAGAGAAGGAAATGGTAAGATCATTGGACCCTTGAATCCCCTTGTCCTTGTATCCTTGGAAGACCCCTTAGATCTTGGAGATGAGACCTCTTGTGGAGCTTTTCCAAGGGAGAACCCTTCCTTGGGTGTTCGGCTAGGATGAGGGGAGGAGGAGGAAGAAATTGCAATGTGATGGAAGGAAGAGCTAACTCCCAAAATCCCCTCTTTATAGCCCATTAAGGAGGTAAATGAAGAGTCTCTCCATGACTCTTCATCTTTTTCTATGCCTTAACCAATATCCACTTTATTCCTTCATAACATTACCTTGCTAGGTGAGTTGGTTAGTGCATATATGGTTGTACAAGAGGTCCAAAGTTTAATCCTTGGTAGTTGCATAATTTTTTTTCCACTTATTTTATTTTATTTTTCCTAGTATTTTCGAAAATTTCTTAAAAATTCCCCCATAATTATGTTAATATTTCTTATTAAAATCCCTTTATATTTATACTAATTTTCACCTAAAATCCACCAAAAATCATGGTACTAAAAAGCCCATATAAGGCCCATTAGTGCCCTTTTTCCCAATTTAAATGAGAAAACATGGATTTTCTAGGCCAAGGTTTGCATTAATATTTCTAGGTTCCTCAGAAAATTATCTAGACATGCTTAATATTTTAAGTAAATATTAAGAGAATTTTCTGGGTTGTTACATCTGTACTCGAAATTGTTAATGATTTTTACAAATATAGAATTGCCCAACGTAAATGGTCAAGGACCGTGGGCCATAGAGTTGGAGACGACCGCGACTCCGAACCAAGTAAAAAGAAACTTGTGTTAGCAGTTGTTTTCTTGTTTTCCGCTGCGTAATCACTCTACTTTTCGAAAAATTTTAAGATCGATATTCACCCCCCTCTATCGATTTTCTCTGATCCAACAGGCTCCTCAAGTCACATTGAAGGCACCTCCAAACCGCCAGATCAGAAAAGTAGATATTATGTGGCGATAAAGTTTGATTCACTTGGAAGTGCCTGTTAGATCGTGGCGCTTGCTAGAGGGGGGGGGTGAATAGTACTTTTCCTCAACTTTCTCTACAAAATGGTTAGCACAATACAAGCAATATAATGAAAAATAGAAAATCCAATGCTAACTCAGAGAATTTACTTGGTATCCACCCGGAAAGGTGACTAATCCAAGGATTTACGCATGAGCACACTCTCCACTATGAAAAACCTCCTTCAAGGTGGAGAAAACCTTTACAAGGTTGTCTTCTTCCTCTTTACAAAATGGAATAGAGAGTGAGAGGAAGAACTGATGATTTTTAGCACGAACAACACTTTGGTACTCTCAAGAACCGTGCCTTCCTCGTGCCAAAAAGTCATCCTTTAAATAAGAGTAAAGGACAACTCCACGAGTTGTCCAGCCCGACACCAGTCGATTGCCCCTGGGGCAGTCGACTAGTCTAGTCTTAATTGCTAGCCAATGGCTAACTCAATGGATAGTTTTCGGGGTTACCAGTCGACTGATCCTGGGGCAGCTGATTGGTCCAGGGTCAGAAACATTATGTGAGTTTCTGTTCTTGCTGGCAGTCGACTGCCTTTCTCCCAGTCGACTGCCCAGCTTATACAATCACTCACTTTCACTTCGAAGACCCTCCTTCACGTGTGCCTTCAAATATACTCTCCTGGCTTGCCCCTTGAAGTCTTCTTCCATTGGCTATCGTCCCTCGGATGCGCACACAAGCCTTCCCTTGGCTTGCCTCCATGCCACCCTTCATGTGTGCCCTTTGATGTCCACTTCTCGGCTTGACCTTGGAGTCCTCCACCCTCGGCTCTCGTCCCTCGGATAAGTCCTCCATGTGTGATTCTCCAAGTCCTGCAAACTCAATCACACATATCAAATAACAAGATAACACCCTAACCTTAATCATATTGACACACACACATCAAAACCATGATCTTCCCGATCATCCTTGGGTCGATTACCCCAACAGTGCCCTGGATCACATTGGAGACGCCTCCAATGCCATGTCATCAACTGTTACATGTGACTAGAATGTTATAAATGGCAACCTAGAGCTAAGAGTACAACAACACACTTGTAATCAACATCTGAGCTTCCAACTGTTGTAAGGGGATTTTCCACCTTCGACATTGTTAAAGAAGGAGTTTTTGATAGTGAGTATTCATTTCCTTAGATTAACAACTACCTAGGTTGTAACCAAGTACAATCTCTATCTCCTTACTCTTTTGACTGTTGTTTTTATCTACCTAATTAGTGTGTCCTTTCTAATTAAGTAGCAAGAGAAAGTTCAAACTTAATTTACAAGACTATTCACCCTCCTTTAGCCAGTCTCCAACAAGTGGTATCACAGCCCAACTATCTTAGAAAAACTAACCGCTAGCTAAAGCAACAAGACAATGGCCAAATCTAACATTCACTTGCCAAAGTTCATGGGGGAGTTCACACTATGGAAACGTCTGATGAAGGTATTTTTTAAAACTAATTTTAAAATTTTATTAATAATAAAATACAATTCTGAAGGACTAATGAATAAGAATGGAGGAGAAATTAAAGAGTATCATGGACCAAAAGGTAAAGAGAATATTTTGTGGCTAATAGTAAGGCTGAGTTCCATCTACTCAATATACTACCGTTGCAAAAAGTCAATCAAATCAGCACTTACAACTCTGCTAAAGAACTCTGGGAGAAATTCCTGAAACTTCATGAAGGGACCTCAGAGGCTAATCTAGCAAGACAAGACCTACTCCGAAATCAACTAACAACCCTTCGGATGTAAAAGGATGACACAATGGCTCAATTGCATGCAAGGATCAAGGAGCTAATCGTCGGACTCAATAATCTTAGAAAAATAGTAGTGAATCGGGATTGACTAAGGTATGAGCTAAATGCATTCCCAAGAATACCAGAATGGACATCGATAGTAAACTCCTACTATGTCTCCAAAGACCACGAGATAAATAGTTTAGAAAGTTTATTTTTTTTTACTTTTGAATTACACGAGTCTAGATATGCAGGCTTTAGAAAGGAAAGGGAGCTAAATCAAAACCTAGCATTGAAAGCTAAGAAGAGTCCAAGAACAAATTTTTACAAACTATCAAAAACACACTAGATTAAAGAAAAAAACTCTACAATGAGGAAAGGGAGCTAAATTTAATAAGACATGGGCTAAAAAGTTTTTATGAAAAAGAAGAAAAGTGAGATGCTACAACTACAATGAAGAAGGACATATCAAAGGCAACCACACTAGATTAAAGAATAAAGAAAAAGAAAAGAAAAAAAAGGGCCAAACAGGTCAAAACAAAAGAATCTACAAGCAACTTGGGACGATTCATCAGAAGAGTCCGAGAACAAATAATTCGTTGGCCTCACACTAACGACTGACTACCAATAGAAGAACATCGATGAAGGAGGAGGTTCGTTAGAGGAAAACAGTGATAAAGGAAGAGCCTCCAATTCGAATCATATATGGTAAGAGAGGTATGACTTCTACGACCTAATAAATTATATGAAAGTATTAAAATGATATCTAGATCTTTTTACAAACTCAGATCTAAGTATGTATAATTAAAAAAGGATAACATTGATTTAAGAATTAAATGGCAAATGCATGTCTATTAGAACAGTATGATAAAATTCAAATTGAAGATATCAAATTAAAGAACAAATGGAAAAATTAAAATCAGTAAAAGATTTTTTAGGTTCAAATGCACATGTCCCAGAAAGTAATTTTTTGTACTATGGAGGACTTAATTAGTATTTAAGAATTCATAGGTCAAATTAGAAAAGTGATAAAATATTATATTTCTTGAAAATTCTTAATAAATCGAATAGATAGAAATATATTTTGAATTCCTAAATCTATTCTGACAAGTTAGATTTTTAATTTCTAAAAAATAATTATTTGAAATTTAGTATTTTCTAGAAAAATAAATTTTTGAACATTCTATCTGATTTTGGTTTGTTTTAAAATTTTTTGTGATAGATAAAGAGGTTATCTTTTAGCAAAAAATATTCAAAAGTTTTCGACCGTTATGAATTTTTTTTTAATTTTTTTTTAAAATTGAATTTTTAAATTAAAAAAATGGGCCGGGATTAATTTTGAGAAAGTTGATTTTTACGAAAATGATCATTATATTTTGCCATTCAGAAAAATTAGCAAGTTTTTGATAGCTAAATAATTTTCTTTGAATTTTTAACAAAAAATGAATTGAATTTCAAAATTTTTTGGAGATGTATTTTTTAACTAAACTAAGTTTTAGGAGGATATCGATTACATTTTACTTATTGAGAAAAATTAGCAAATTATATTGACATGGAATTATATTTTAAGAATTTGATTTCAAAATAATTATTTCTGTTCGAATAATTATTTTGACAAAATTGAAAATAATTTTCTCATGAAAATTTTTATTGTGATCAGATTAATAATGTTTAGTGGTGACTAAATATTTTGACATTTTCAACAATGAAAAATAATTTCCATATTATTTTTTGCAATATGAAGTTTAATACTAAAATATCAATGTATTTGCAGTATAATTTCAAAAAAATTATAGAACCTTAGAACAACTAATGTAGAAACTCCAAGATAAATTTTGAGAGTTTTTTCATATAGTTATCATGTTTTTGTATGTAATCAATGGGGGAGAAATTATAAGGTTTAAGTTAAGCAGGAGGTTGCAATTTTTACTTGCATATTTATTCGTGTACTTAATTGCAATATATATATATATATATATATTTACTCTTGCACTTAATTGCAATATTTGTGGGATCGTTTAGAATGGATAGAGGGGTGGTGAATATCGATCGACAATTTTCGAAAATTGAGAGCAATTACGCAGCGGAAAAATTCAATGCTAACATTGTTATTTTTTACTTGGTTCAGAGTCGCGGTTGACTCCTACTCCAAGGCCCACGGTGCTTGACCGTTTACAATGGATAATTCTATATTCTGAGAAAATAGTACACTTTTGAAGTTGAATACAGAATTAAAAAGTACAACAATTAAAACTTTATACCGACGACCGGAGAAGATTGAAGATTGGAGCCGCGGGTCGTCGTTGGCGCTTGAGACTTGAGCACGGAGCGTTTGGAGCAAAGCGCTTGAAAGAAATTGTTGTAAGCAGTTGTGTTTTGAAGCAAGGGGTGAACCCCTATTTATACTAAGTCCTTGGGGCCTGTGTTGATGGGGGCGCCTGACACGTGGCCTTCCCTGCGCGAATCTGCATCCGCAGACTTGGCCAGCGCATATCCCTTCAACTGGGCACTTGAGCTGATTGGGGCACCTGTATCAACACAGGCGCCTCAGATGCTATTGTGGAGGCTCTTGCTTTGAGTGTTCTTGGAAGAACCCTTGTCTGCAGCCGCCTGTTCAAACAGGCGCCTCATTCAGGCGCCTGGGAGCAAAAAACTTCACCTTTTGTTCCTGCAACCAGGGTTAGTTCCAAAACACAAATAATACATATATAATATATGTTTAAGCACAGTTAATAGCCTGAGCTATCTTGGTTCTGACTTTGGGCTTCCGAAATGGATCCCTAGGTCGAACCGATGCTTAGTGTTCCCTCCTACGGGGAACGCGTCCTCACCTACTCCTCTCAGGAGAGTTTACCTTTTTGCCAACCGTCTCCTCCGGTTGGACTTTTTCCCAATCCACCAGATCAGGTCTTCGTGCCCAGTCTGTGACCAGGACTTATTGCCCAGCTTCACTCACCAGGTCTTTGGTGCCCAGCCCTCAGCTAGGACTTATTGCCCAATTCCTCGAATCAGGACTTTGTGCCCAGTCCGCGACCAGGACTTATTGCCCAACCCTATGTCAAGTCTTTGTTGTCTAGCCCGCGACCATGACTTATTGCCCAATTCCTAGAATCAGGACTTCGTGCCTAGTGTACCTAGTACTTTTCCTGCACACTTGAGTAACATCGTTAGATCACAAGATAACCTTAACTTATGAACCCTTTGCCATTATCAAAACACAAGTTTGATCTTGGTGCTTTCGGCACAAACAATCTCCCCCTTTTTAATTTATGGCAACAAGGTTCAAAAAGTTAAGTTTAAAGCATTTAAAGCACACATAACAAGCATGTTTATTTTAAGGGTAAATATTTACTAAGCTCCCCCTGAAATAGAATTCTCCCCCTGAAACTTTCAATGATATGCAGTTTACTAAATGTATAACTTTTGACATAGTGTTTTTCGAAACAAACCAAAGCATTTGCACACTTACAATGATTTGTCACTTAAAAATTATTGGGCACTTAAGAAAACATTTTGCACTTAGAAGATAATTTTTCACTTAGAAAAGATTTGAAAAACCAGAATTTTACTTTAGAAAAATTTCCCCTTAAGAAGATTTTTCGAAAACAATTTCACTTAAGCCAAAAAAAATTTTACTTGAACAATTTTCACTTAACCAATTTTTGCAAAAAATATTTTACTTGAAAAAAATACACTTAACCAATTTTTACAAAAAAATTACTTGAAAAAATTTTCACTTAACCAATTTTTGTAAAAATATTTTGTTACGCCCCGAGGAGCTGCCCGTCCGATACTGACCGGACTGCCACTCCTTCGACCAACAGACAATTTGAAAACCTAACCTCTATGACTACCTCAACCGCTTGTACCACAGCCTATAGGGCTGGAACAAACGTCTGCATACAAAGAAAACGAAACAACGTCAAAAGCTGCGTACCGGTACAACTTACGACAATGCAAAACGAATCAAAGCCTCCATGGCACACAAAAGGACATCTATACCGCTATTCTACACAATCCAACAGAACACGAATACAACAACGAAAACGAAAAGACAAAATGAATAGAATGAGGGTACCAACATATACCCCATCACAATACCAAGACACACCCCGAGAATCGTCTCGTAAATACGCGAGTTGGGACAGGCTGTCGGGCACTCCAGTCGATCATCCTGAAATAAAAACAAGGAGCTAACGGGGTGAGTACACAGTACTCAGCGGATATCTCATCATATACGCAGGATAATCTAAGCTAGCAATAGTGTAACAGGCTATCGACATAACACATGTACAAGCAGTAATAAGTACGACTGAAAGAGGGAATAGAAAATACCATACCAATGTAGCAGAGTCACCAAAATCATGACATAAAGGTCTCCTATATGTACATATCAATCATATGCAACATCCAAGTATAGCAAACACAGACAAGTGCAAAATATACGTATGCACATAGTGCAATGACATGGTCACCTCTGCCGTCGGTCAGACATCATCATCTATGTACGAGAGGAAGCTGAGCGGAGGCCACCCTCCGACGTAGGGCTGTGACTGTCGTCCGTACTCTATCAGCCCCATGCCATGACCTATCCTGGTGATATTGTTGGGACCGGGTGCATGTCGACAAGGATACGGGTTCGTAAAATTTTAAATTTTTACGTGCAGCGGAAGAGTTAGCATAAAATAATTTCCTAAATTATTTTAACCACGTATCTAGCATGCAACCTTATAATGTGTTGACGTAATCATAAATTAAAACTTTGCGGAAAAGTAAACTAATTCACCAAGTACCTCGCGTAACTCGAAGTAAGGGACGAGATCCAACCGTAGCGTCCCTTAGAAGCTTCGCCTCTATTCGCGTCCACACCGAGTTCTCTTCGGGATGACTTCGCAAAGTCACGAGTTTTGTGCCGACGAGAACTACTAGATTCTCGGAAGGCACAACTAGAAGAACAAGAGAAAAGATAGGAAACTAACCAATAAGTTAACGGAATCAAAATTCCGAGAAGGAGGGAGATGTGATCCTCTTCTTCTTCTTCTTGTTTGGCTTCTCCTTGGTGATCCTTGCTCACGCCAACCACTTGGAGGGATGAGGGTGCGCCGGCCCTAACATGGACAAGGGGAGCCGGCCCTCATCTTCAAGGAGGGCGCCGGCCCTAAGGGGAAGAGAGGGAGAAGAGAATAAGAGAGAGAGAGGGAGAGAGTTAATCTCTTGCTCGCTATTTCGATTAGAACTAAGGGGTTGCCTTTGGTTCCTTTATATAGTAGCATCTCCCTTGCCAAGTCTCCCTCTTAACGGAATTAACGGAATTAGTTATCATAAGAAATTTATCCTATAAATTCTCTTATGAATTATTCCGTTTAAACCAAGTTTTATTATAACTAACTTTATAATAAAACTAATTAGTTATCATAAGAAATTTATCCTATAAATTCTCTTATGAATTATTCCGTTTAAACCAAGTTTTATTATAACTAACTTTATAATAAAACTAATTAGTTATCATAAGAAATTTATCCTATAAATTCTCTTATGAATTTTATTATAACTAACTTTATAATAAAACTAATTAATCTCCCCTTTTATTATGGAATAAATTTTATAAGAAATTTATAATCTTTCTTATTATGGAAAAATCAATTCATAATTGATTTTATAAAATTAAAATAAACCAATTCATGAATTATTTTAACTTCCATAAAAAGAATAAATTTCTATAAATTTATTTATATAAATTTCTTTATACAAATTTATTTATCCATAATTTATAAAATAAATCGCGCTAGATTTACTTTATTAATTAAATCAAAATTAATTGGTTTTCTCCCCAATAAGTGGCCGGCCAACCAAGGAGGGTTGGCACCCTCTTTGGCCGGCCCAAACCGAGCCGAACCAACGCAAATTAAACTCATTTAATTCGCCCAAAAAGCCTTCAAAAGACTTAGCCATTTTTAGCGTCCATTGCGCCTCTGATTAACTCAGATTCGACTTATTTCTCTTGATCGGAAAATCCAATTTTCAATTCGTTTTAAATCCCTCGGATTACTCGTAGTGCGTGTGACTAAATAGGCTTTCGATTTATGTTGGCCGTCTATAATCAACAAATTATAGAACGATCATGAGTGGCACCTAGTAGTACATCATGATCCCCAATTAATCGAAAGATCAACGGTTTGACCTCAGAAGAAATTATTCTGAAACCCTTCAGCAGCTCTAATGAATCGTGCCCCATTCCCTTCACCATCTTATACCCACTTGGTTCAGGACACGGTCTATTTGTGTCAGTCCCCACTAGGCTGACTATGTCACACCTAGCCCAAGTAATGTCTTTCTCGTCCTTTGGATTTCTAATTACTCTCATGTATTTAAGAGATTCGTACTCCAAACATGATATACTTTGGCCAGAGGTTTTGAGTAACAATCCGACGATAAGCCTGGGTATACATCTCCTCGCAAGGAGTGGTGAATCCTTTGTAGGCTGTTCAAACATCTTCGGGCACTTCGGCTTATACCCAATCATCCTGGGTCCACACCTCCTTGGAGATGCTTGCTTAAGATGTTAAAGTATAAGTCTCCATGACCAAGATGACTTGAACACCGCAAGTCAAAGGAACATCGCACTTAAGCCGCAGTAAGAACTTCATTGACATTTCTATAGATAGATTCCATATGAAGTCTTACAGCTAGTCACTCCAATGAACTAGTTCCTTAACTAGCATCCATGTTTATCTCCGGACATCCCAATGTCACCAGCCAGTGAGAATCAGCTGATTAGAGAATAACCCATGCTAGTCTCAACAGAATTGATAGTGTCCGTATTTATCAATTCATCGACTAGGGATATTTTCAATACATCACATTTGCACATTTAGAGATAATCACTAGTTGTGATCCCATCACAAATTCTCTTATGCTGTGAGTTGTATTGCGGGCATTCAGTAGATGAGTTTAAGATCCCAATCAAATACACAAGCATGTATACTCAAATAGTGAATTATCATTTATTAAAATAAATGTTTTACAATCATAAGGCGATTGCCTTAGGACACTTCTCTCATATCACTAACAGATATCTCTATCAGCCCCAGGCCATCTATGGAGGACATCTCTGTCTGAGTGTTACCCCTACCCCATGTATATAAATGGGGAAGAGACCTCTCCCTCTCATCTCCTGGTATATGGACTACTCAAAAAGGGACCTCTGCCTGGTACCACACTCCGATTCACTAACCCATGAGTGCATGAGCGGAGCAGCATAGAGTACACTACCCAATACTCCATCAACCACTAACCCATGAGTGGTCGTATGGGTAGGTTAGTATGACTGTCGACCTGACTCACCCAAAAAAAAGGGGCCCCTGATCGACAATGATGCACAGTGCACGATGATGCATGACACTGGTCAAATAACATCCACTATCTAGTCCACCTATATCAACATGATATGCAAGGATCGTAGATAATGCACCATAACCTAAGTCCTAAAGGTATAGGTATCACATGCCCGGAATAGCATAAACAGTATCAACAATACAAATAGAAGAGTTATATCACAATCTATTACTCTATTGCTAAACAAAGCATATCAAGCATATATCTATGACTAATCTAAAAGAAAAGACAGAGATACCCGCCTCCGATGTAGTAGTTCGAACGCGACGAGAACTCCTGGTCCAAAATAATACCTATAACAAGTGAATCACTGAATGCCCTGCATCAAAACAAATAACAAATACAATTTAGCTAATCGTATAATTTATTAAATGACCTAACCCAACTAACCAAGGTTGGGTTCAGATTAGGTCTAACCTAACCCTAACACAATCCAACACTACTCATGGCAACACAGGGAGAAGAAAAAAAAAATCCATTGCACAACCCTAATCTGAGATGTTGTCAAGGGTAAACACTCCCAAAGGAAATCCAATCCAGGCCTATGAACACCATCTGATCAAGAATCGCCAAATACCAGCATGGATCAGTGCAAATCAAAAGGCGAGACTAATCAAAATAGAACACAAGACTATACAAAACTTCAACACTTCTGGAAAAATTCTTGATCATAATCCAACGATCAAATCCTTCTCACGATCAACAACCCAAACCAAACAATTCCCTTACAACAGATTCCAAATCTATCCTATATCCAAAACAAAATTCAACACCATGATCTATAATCCCAGAATGGAAAACATAGGATATCAAATCGAAAACATGCTCCATGGCTCACAGCAGGAGAAACATATCAACCAGTTCAAAAAGGTTTTACCAGAGAATGCACCGGCGATGCTCAGTTTCAGAAATGGATGCCATCGGGAAGGAAACCAGTGGAGATCACCGCAACCCTGATCAGCAACGTTTATCCTAGATCCACAGCTCAGATCCCCCCTATGCAATGTTATGTAAATCCATAACCTATTTCCATTTCCATATAGAGACACAGATCTTCAACAGACGCAAGAACGAAATCGAATATCATAGTATGTATCGCATCAACCTTACCTCTTAACGCACACGTGCGAGGATCATCCTTCCTTGCTTAGATTTCTCAGCCAAGCATCTCTGGTGACCTTCCTCATCTTCAGCAGCCCTCACAGCCCGAGATCAAACCAAGAGTCAACGCCCCTCAAGGTGGAAACAACCAGATAATACAAAACACACCCATCCCTATCATCGACAATATCTTGCCTTGCGCGTGAACCTCCTAAAATCTTGTCGCCTATCATCAATGGAAGGCGAGGCACGACGACCACAGAGGCCCTCTCCGACCAGATCGAACCAAAAGAGAAGAGGAAGGGTGGTCAACTACTCCGTGGTGGCATCAATAGCTATAGAAAGGAGAAGCGGGAGAAATCAGTGGAGGATGCGTTGGCTGTGGCTAGGGCTTGCAAATAAATGGAAGACGAAGAGATTGGCGCTTGGATGCGATCTAGAGCACGCAAGGGAGGAGAAGAGTCGGGTTGGCTCGGCTGCGATCTAGGGCTTGCGAGGGGGAAGAAGGGAAGAGGAATGATCGGGTGTTGGCTGCGGGCGCAGGTAAAAGGAGAGTTTATAAGTGGGTGGGTCTTTTGCATTAAAGCCCCCTGATAACCATTTCAGTCGTGTCACGGTTTCAATTACAATTAAAGAATCAAATTCCTCTTAACTAATGTAGCATAAAGTAAACTCGAGTCGTCTCCCAACGAATGTAGTTGGTACATGATAATTCTCAGGATTGTATGTTATTGGTTTTGGATTTTGGATATTAAATGAGGGTTTGGATTTGAGTGCTATGACTACGAAGTGAAAGACAATGCATGTAATAAATCTAGCCTCACTGAACTATACTTGCAAGAGAATTAAAAGAAACATAAGGTAAAGCGTTTAAGGAACTGAGCATAAATGAAACCTAACCTAATTGCATCAAACTGAAAGACAACTACAAGAGAACATAAAGCAATCAACTAACGAAACATTGCGAGAACCTACGGTAAAGAAAATTCAAACTAGAATCCAACTAATGAAAGAGACAATTCATCAAGCACATGGTATGCATGAAAGAAAGCATTAAGGGAACTTAACCGAATCTAACCTAATTACGTACTAAACATAAGATAAACTTGAAACATCCAATTAATAAAACGTACCAAAAATCCAAGCTGAGAAAATGCAAAATTAAACTAAAACATTTGGTTAGGGCATTTCATCGAACACATGGTGAGCATGTATTAAGATAAAATGGGTGTATGCTATTCTAAAACATGGAAGATCAAACTTAATACAAGCATCAACATCCACGTTCAAGAATCAACAAGGAACACAAAACAACTAAAATTAATGAAACTAATTAATAGAATTGCTGCCGAATCTGCTGTGAAGGAAAAAACACATGCTAGCTACTGGAAATGCTACGAGACGCTGCTGCTATGAAGGAAATCTACCACTCGGCTCTTTGAAGAGGAAGCTGCGAAGGAATTGCTGAAGAAAAAAAAACTGTCGAAAATGAAGGAGAAGACAATTGCTGTAATGAAATTATTGTGAAGACAATCTGCGAAGGAAATAAACTGCTGCCAAGGGAAATTGCTGTGAAGAATTGAACTGCTGAAGAAAACTACTGAAGAAATGCTGGGAAGAAGATCTGATGGCCAACAGCGGTGGATGGATCATCACTCCCGAGCAACCGCATACGAGAGTGAGATGGCGAGGATGGTGGAAAGTGGATGGAGAAGATATGATCGAGTCGGGAACCCCTCAAACTGATCGATCGAAGCTCCGGTCGGCGGCAATGATGTGGGAATGGATCGCCGGTGGAGGTGGATGGAGTGAGTCGGGAAGAACCCGTCTGCCCTAGCTTCTCTGCGCGATGAGGTTTTTGTGTCGGCTTCAGCGGTTCGGTCCAGTCAAGCCAAGCTGTTCGGTTCAGCCTTGGTTTCGGTCCAATCAGCCAAGCCATTTGATTCACTCAGCCCATTAATTGGATTCACTCAGCCCTTTGGTTCAGCCAAGCCAGTTGAGTTCGATCCAGCCAGTTGAGTTTGACCCAATCTCAGCCCAGCATTTGAGTTAACCCAGCTCGGCCCTTTAGTTTGACCCAACACTTGGGTTCAACCATATGATGATGGAAGCAACGGATGGCTGAGATCAATCTGACTTCATCCAATGGTCGGATCTCTTCAGATCTGAACCAAACTCCACAGATCCCAATCAATGGTCCTGATCTACCTATCCCTAGCTCGGATTCACCAGATAAGTGGCAGATGGTCCAGATCTTCCCTTTTCTTCAATGCATGGTCTAGAACATCTTGAACTTGATCCAACGGTCAGATTACTTCTGATTTGGTTGAAATTTTCAGATCTCGATCTATGGTCATGATTGACTCTTTCTTGAACTCGGATTGACCAGAAGTTGACCGATGGTTCAGATCTAGCCGTTCTCTGGAATGGACGGCTCCTATTAATCCGATGCTTGATCCCTTTAATCTGGATCCAATGCTGACTCAAGTCTTACCCTATTTGATCTATGTCCATGATCATTTGAAGCCTACAAAATGATATTCAAATTTAGTGCCAAAAATATCCCAAATATACAAAGATTTGAATTAAAAGTCAAAATAGAGGAAATACATGAAACCTAATACAATTGCAAACTTAAGCATATAAAATATTGATCAAACATGGATTTTAGAGCCTAAAATAATCAACAAAAATGGTGGTTATCAACTCCCCCACACTTACTCTTGGGCGTCTCGCACAAGCCAACTAGTAAACTATGGTTGTATCCCTCTAGATTATTCTCAATCATAATTAGAAGCAATTGAAAGAAAATTACCTAAGGTTGTCAATTCTCAAAAATCTAAGGTCAATGGACTAGAGACTTGTCCTTAAATCAACAACTTAGCATACTTCATCCATCATGACTCATTGAGATGAATTTTACAAAAACCTTGCAAGGGAAGTTCTAAAGTGGCTCTCTTCCTAAGTTCTACATTTTTGATGAAAAGTAGAGCTCTCTCTCCAACACAACCATGGTTCTTACACTACCATAGGCTTGCTTATTATCTATTCTCCATCATTATTCATGAATTGGATCGACACCTACAAAAGCTTATTCAAACAAGTTAAAGAAGATATATGCAATGATAGAGATGAAATAGAAAATTGAGAGACTTGATACTTATGACTCACGATAAAGAAAATAATGAATATGATATGACAAAAAGATATGGCAATGCAAAGAAAATAATATGAGAAGGAAACATGGAGAAGAAATATAGCATGATAAGAAAATATGGAAAAAGTTAGGGAAAGTGGAAGACTTGGACACTCAGAAATGTATCCCAATGCACTTTGCCCATTTCTTTTGAAGAATCTGGCATGTATCCCAATGCCTTTGTGTTCTCCACATCTTGCTTGCGTGTTCTGAAGTTCCATCATCTTGTGCAAGCAACTACAATCTGTGAAGCAACCATTCATTACTTGAGCTCTTGAAGGAGGGAATAAGAAGCTCTGAGTCCAACAGCGAGAATACACGAGGAGAGGGCTCTTGCGTGAGATCGTCACTGGGTGGAGCTCTGAGGGAGCTTGCTGTGTTCTTGTCTTTGCTAAGTGCTAAGTAAGATCTTTCTTGTTGTTTCATTGTGCTTAATCATATATCTGTGATTGAAACGCTGTGGAGAGGTTTCTCCACCGAGAAGGAGGTTGCTTTCTATCCGGTGATAACCGGGGCTTGATCTGTTAGTGAGAGCCCTAGAGCCAATCATATGATGATTACTTTTTGGACTCATTGTATCATATTCTTGTATATATATTTCTTATATATAAAGGCATTTCTTATGGTTATTGTACTTATGTGTATTGGTGCCAAATAACTTAGTATAATAACGTCCTTGAGTAGAAGGTTCTTATCTATATCAATCGATTAGTTGAATCGATAGTGAGATGATATAGAGAACACTACTCTTAATTATTCCTAGTCAAGTATTAACATTCAAGGACAATGTTAATGCATAGAGACTAGGATGTAGGTCAACGTGATGACTTGATCTCACAAGTCATGGATATGAGATATCAAGTTGACACATGGGTATACATTAGAGAATGTATACTGAATGCCCCGCCATGAGAAAGTATCATGGATCGTCATATGAGTGTCATATACTTTCTCATGTGACTATTAGTATGACTATTAGTCCTTAGACCTGAAGTCACCATAGTTCCCTACATAAGGAGTTATGTACTTTGATTTCGTCAAACGTCACCCGTAACTGGGTGGACTATAAAGGCGATTACTGGGTATGTAACAAATTATACGGAGGGATGTGAGTGATGTAGATGGGATCTATCCCTCCTATATGACGGGAGAGATATCATAGTCTTGATAGAGTGAGATCACTAAGTGCATGGCCATGCCCAAATAAGGCAATATGAGATATTGAGCTTATTTGATTATAGTGAGTCTACTTGGAGTTCAAGACACATAGATTGATTTGAGGATGACACGGTCTATGCCTCATGAAAGATCAATCTAGATATCGAGGATAGAAGGACGTTGTCACATATTGTGATGGTCACAATTATTAGTCACAAGGGTGATGTCGGATCTCGACATTCTTGTAACTTGGGTAGCAATGATGTGTTGCTAAATACCTCTCATTGCTTATGTCCTTAAATAGGTTTAAGGGCATTGCCAACGTTACAAGAACCTATAGGGTCACACACATAGAGCAATAGATGGAGAATAAGTCCATATGATGGACCGAGAGTAATGAAGTCAAAGTTTGACTTTGGCTAAATATGGAAAGTCCATAAAAGGCAAGTTTGACTTGACTCAAATTAGACAACTTAAGTTGGACTCGAGTTTGATCCAAGTGTTGGATGAATCTAATCATGGGAGAATAATGAAGTCAAAGTTTGACTTTGGCTAAATATGGAAAGTCCATAAAAGGCAAGTTTGACTTCACTCAAATTAGACAACTTGAGTTGGACTCGAGTTTGATCCAAGTGTTGGATGAATCTAATCATGGGAGAATAATGAAGTCAAAGTTTGACGTTGGCTAAATATGGAAAGTCCATAAAAGGCAAGTTTGACTTGACTCAAGCCACATCACCTTGACTTGACCAAGTGATGACTTGGCATCATCATCAAGGCTAAGTAACCTCCCCATTTGAATTTGGAATTCAAATGAGGGGTTACCTAAGATGGTGGCCGGCCACTTATACACACAAGATGAGATTTTTGTGGGTGATTGATTTCTCTCCCAACTTAGTTTTTGGTTTTTGCTCTCCCTCTCCTCTCTTGTGGCCGAGACCCCAAGCAAGTGCTAGCACACTTTTGGGCTCTCCTCTCCACTCTCTTGCTTGTGTGGATACTTCTAGAGGGTTGCTACTTTGCATCCTTGAGATCCGACACCAACCGAGGAGCGAGCGGGAATTGCGGGGCACGCATCGAAGGTAGTTTTCTCATCTCTAATAGATCTAGGTTATAGATCGGTTTTGAAGCATGTAAACGAGCACTCGTAAATTTTTTGAAATGGTTTTCTTCGCTCGAATCCTTTCTATTAGGGCTTTCGGGGTTTCCGCGACGCGAAAAAACGGTTTTCACGGCCCGAAAATCCCTATAGTGGTATCAGAGCCACGAGCGAAGCTTGTGCTCGTTTTGTTTTTATTTTTTTTGTATTAGATACAAAATTTAGATAATTTTATGCTTCTGTAATTTTTCTAAATTTTAGAATTTTTTGAGTATTTTTCCTAGTAGAGGCAAAGCGACGAGTGCGAAGCACTTGTAGACTTTGCCAGCGAGAAAAACTTCTCCGAAACGGCAAGTTTCGCCCAAATGGATTTTGGGACAGCGGGTAAAGGCGCTGTATAATCGCAAGAAGACACTCGTGAAGGTTATTTCACGAGTAGGGGTGCTTCCCCTAACCCCGCAAGGGGCCTTGTCTCGCGATTATGCCCGAAACCCGCTTACCGGGACCGCCACGGAGTTGTGACTCGAAAAATTCTAAAAATCAGTAGAAAAATTATATAAAATCTGTAAAATTACATAATTTTGAATTATGTACAGTAGCGTGATGGTCATGGCCCAAAACCCAATTTTTAATAAGATTAAAATTGTGTTGTAATTCATAATATGGCCTGCGCGCCATTTTTGTACATGTGCGTGTTGTATTGTGTTTGCGACCTGCATGTCGGTTTTTTAATATTTTATTTATGTTGTATTTCATATTTAGACTCGAATGTAACTCGAGTATAAAATTTGTAATGTACAAAAGTGAAGACGACAGAAATTCCGGAGAACTTGGACTCGGGAGAACTAGCCGACAACACCAAGACGGTCAAGAGGAAGCGCTTGGAGAAGCCGCTAGACCTAGGTTGACCATCGGATCCTCTCATTGGCTTGAGAGGGTCTTAGCAGGGCCATGACCAAGTCACTTAAGTTTATTTTATTATTGCTATGCTTGTGATGTATATGATGCATGATAATGTAGAATAGTAAAAATAAACTTAAGTGTATGAGATCCACAAGTAATGTGGGAACCACATTTTGATGTGCACTTAATACACATTTAGGGTTAAATTAGATTTCATAAATGCCTAGATGTGATGCACATCCTCGATTAGATTAGATCTAAAATCGAATCGACTCGTAAACGCCTACCGGGTCCTGATACCCATCACTACCTCGATCATATGCGCTTGTCGATTCTACCAAAGCAGAGCAACGCATTTAATCTTGGTAGGATGCGAAGGGACAACCTTGGTCCCGCCTATCACGGCTTGAGTTAGATCGAGCTCAATCAGATTGTGTAACTAGTTAACTCAATTGGATCGAGTAAAGCTATAGGCATATTCCAATAGTTGGAAAGGTAGGACAAGATCGCATTTATCAATAGTCTTGGGCGATTTAGCCAAAGCTAACTCAAGATTATTCATAAATGTTAATTCTTGATCCTATAAACAAGAGTTGCATAGAGATGTAATTGATAAATTAGTTATCTACCGATCATACTAAGTCTTGGGTGATTTAGCCAAAGCTAACTCAAGGCATAGTATGATGTGGATCTTGTCCCACATAAATTATAGTAAATTGGTACGGATCTAGTAAGTGTGGTTTGACCACTCCAATGACTTGATTCCACCAAAATTCCTATAATTTAGTGGGAGCATCATTTAATTAAAGGCCTAATTAGATGATTACTAGAATATGATATCTATTCTCTGCATTTATCTGTTGTAGATTGCCATATCTTCAAACGCGAACACTCTCTCTCTGTGATCTGTCCTTGAGAAGGACAAGCTCACTGGAGCTAATTTCCTGGACTGGTACAGGAACTTGAGGATAGTCCTCAAACAGGAACGTAAGTGGTACGTTCTAGAGCAAGCAGTTCCTGAAGCACCACCACCCTCAGCCATCTGTAGCGTTAGAGATGCTCATCAGAAGCATCAAGACTACGCATTAGACGTGTCGTGCCTAATGCTATGCTGCATGTCCTCTGAGCTTCAGAAGCAACACGAGAACATGAATGCTTACGATATGATTGACCACCTCAAGCAATTATATCAAGGGCAGGCAGGGCATTGGAAGCGGAACTGCAAGGTATACCTGGAGGATCTTAAGAAGAAGAGAAGCGAGCCTTCTACTTCAGGTATATATGTTATAGAAGTCAACCTTTCTATTTCTACATCATGGGTATTAGATACTGGATGTGCTTCTCACATTTGTACCAATGTGCAGGGGCTAAGAAATAGCAGGGCATTGGCAAAGAGCGAGGTGGACCTACGAGTAGGCAATGGAGCACGAGTTGCTGCTGTTGCTGTAGGAACTTATTTTCTATCTCTGCCCTCTGGGCTTGTACTGGAACTAGATGATTGTTGNTAAATTTTAATTTTAATTTTTAATTTAATTTTTGAATTTGAATTGAATTTTAATTTGAATGTTGGAGTTATCAATCAATAATTTGAATTTGGTTATCCTTATTCATCTCACTCGGTCTAAGTCATCAATCAAGGGAGTCCTATGATTTTGTGAGATGATTTTGAGTTTGTTTAGAAAAGTTAACTTGACCTTGTGTTAGATCCAAGTTCAACAAGTAGTAAGTTAAAAGTACACTTCAATAATTGGCTTCCAGGCCATGGCGAGGCACAGTGGACTTCTTTGGCCGAAGCCTTATTGGAGCAACAACCATTTTCTAGGCAAAGCCGCTTACAGAAGTTGGACTTTTAACTTACTCATTGAAAATCCTGGTACTAAATAGTACAAGAGTCAAATTAACTTTGAAGCTAGTCCTAAGTGCCCACCTGGGCAAAGGCTGATTTTGAGGTGCCAACTAGTTTGGAGCCTCCCCCTAAATTGTAGACTGGATGTCTAGGGTCAATGTAATGGATGTCCCTTTTTGGGACATAAAATTGATTCTGACCTACTTGCTTTGTTAGATAAGCTTTCGGAACCCACGCTTTTCGTTGATTTTTGCGGGGGTGGATAAAGGAGATAAAGGATCTTTGGTTCGATCTTGATTTATATCCTATCCCAGATTTGTTGTACATGCCCTTTTGTGATCCAAGAATAAGGTCAAGGTTCTTGGATCGGGTTGTGAAAGTTGCTAGTAGATCCTTAAGTTTTAGGACTTCGCCCTTTAGGGTTGAGTTTTCAGTTTCAAGCTCAATTAATTTTTGATTTTGAGTTTGTTCGGTTAATGTTCTGGTATTAATTAATTGCTCCTTAAGGTCTTGATTTTCCTTAAGGAGCTGGTCATTTCTAGATTCAGATGCAAGCAATTTTTTATTTAAGACAGAAATAATTTTAAAGAACTTTTCATTTACTGAATCTAAATATACCTTAGTAGAGCCGTCTGAAAATAGTCCGATCTCTTGGCTCGACTCGTATTCGGAATCCTCGTCTTGCTCCGAGTCCGATTCTGGTCCGGTTGCCATCAGTGCGAGGTAGCTTGCATTCTTCGGTTGTTCATCGTCGGAATCGTCCGAGCTTTCATCCCACGTGGCTTGAAGAGCCTTCTTCTTTTTGTTCTTAGTGGGTTGGTTCTCCTTCTTGTAAGGGCATTCATGTTTGAAGTGCCCTTTTCTGTTACAGCCGAAGCAGATCATTTTGCTTTTACCTCCAGTGCTGGAGGGCTTCATTACCTTTTGAATATCTTTCTTTGAAAATTTGTTCTTCCTTCTGGTGAACATTTTTCTTACCAAGTTCACCAGTTGTTCTTCTTCATCTGAGTCAGAGTCTGACTTATCTTCAGTTTCTTCTTGAATTTTTCTCTTTGATTTGGCTTCTTTTGGTGAACCTGCAAATAAAGCTAGCCCTTTCTCGACCTTGGCGTTAGTTTGCTCATGCAACTCTAATTCACAAAATAGTTCATCCAGATTAATTTTTGAAAGGTTCCTAGAAATTTTATAGGCATCTATAATAGATGCCCATAGTGAATTTCTAGGGAACGCATTTAACGCATACCTTATGATGTCCCGGTTCTCCTGTTTGTGCCCGATCATGTGGAGTCCATTCAGTATGTCCTTGATCCGGGCGTGGAGTTGGCTTGCAGATTCTCCTTCCTGCATTTTTATATTAAATAACTTATTTAAAAGTAAATCCCTTTTTGTTACCTTGGCATCAGAGGTGCCTTCATGTAGTTCAATTAATTTGTCCCATAGCTCCTTTGCTGAGTCGGTTGGTCCAATTCTGTTTAGCTCCTCTTTGGTAAGTCCGCACTGGAGGGTGTTCTGGGCTTTGAACTCGGTCTGAGCCTTTTTCTTCATCTCTGGGTTCCATCTGTCGGGCTTCAGTGGAGCATTATTTCCCTCATCCATTGGCGGTGTGTAGCCTGTTTGAACTGCAAACCACTGATCCATGTCGGTCTTCAGATAAACCTCCATCCTTCTCTTCCAGTAGGGAAAGTCTTCCCCATTAAAGAGGGGAGGGCGGGCAGTGCTATAGCCTTCACCTTGAGCCATCTGAAATAGACTACACAAAAACTTGTCCCAAGACTAGGTCTTGGATTAGTAGTGTGGTAGAAAAAGGAGAAGAGAGAGAAAGAGTGACTCGAAATGGTGTTGCACCAAATTCGAGTAAAATCAAACGAACAGAAAAAATAATCCAAATCTAGGCAACAATACCTAATTTAGATCAAGTGTAGCGAAAAACCAAAACTCGAAAAAAAACTGGATTTCCCCCGGCTCTTATGGTGGTTGCACCGATACAGAGCGAACCTCGCTCTGATACCACTTGTAGGATCGATGCACGTGAGAGGGGGGGTGAATCACGTGACTTTTAAATTTAAATCAGAGTGCTTTAAAAAGCGTGCACAGCGGAAACGAAAGAAACGAAAAACGAACACACAAACACGAACGATTTTTACTTCGTTCGGAGCCTTCGGCGACTCCTACTCGAAGGCCCAGGTCCCTCGGACCTTTCCGTTGGGCAATCCACTAATACTCTCTACCGGTAAACACCGATAGAGTAGGCGAGTACAAAGGAATTGAAAGTGTGACAACCCCACACTTTCAAGTAATTAAATGCAACAATCTATATATTAAAAAATTATCTTTTTACCGACGTCCGGAGTAGGTTGACTCTTTCGGGGCAGCTGGACGTCGTCGGCTCGAAGTGAAGCGTTTCCGGAGCAAGGCGCGAGCGTAGAAAAACTTGGAGGCTTTTGAAGAAGTGTTGTACTGAAGAAGAGGGTCGAGGGCCCTTTATATAGGGCTGGGGCGCCCGGGATGCTCGGGGCGCCCCCCCCCCCCACGTGGCTTTCGATCCGGCGAGCCCTCTGGTCAAGGCTGATCTCTGCTTCTTCGGGATCACCTTTGACTGGGGCGCCCGACGCGCGCGGGGCGCCCCGTTTGACCGGTCAAGGCTTCATCTTCTTCGCGAGGGTGAGCTGCTGCAGCTGCCAGTGGCGTGGCACAGTGGGCGCCCGCGACACGCGGGGCGCCCGACGCGTGCGGGGCGCCCGAAACATCCGGGGCGCCCCCAAATGTGCTGCTGTCGGGGCGTTTACTTGCTCTGCTGACTTTGGGTTGACTCTGGGGCGCCCGAAACATCCGGGGCGCCCTGCTCAGTTACTGCCTCACTCCTTTGAGGCTCTCTGAGCTGCAGAAACACAGTCCTTCGGTCCTGCATCCAGGGTTAGTCCAAAACAGCAATTAATAAGTTAATTTACACATCCTTGGCTGTCTTGGTTCTGACTTTGGGTCTCCAAAATGGAGCCCTAGGTCGAGCCGACGCCTAATGTTCCCTCAAGGGGAACGCGTCCTCACTGGTTCGCTCCTCCAGTGACTTACCTCACTTACCTTGTGCAGCTCTACTTGACTTCTTGACCCACCAGGACTTCCTGCCAAGGCTCAACCACCTTGGTCTTCCTGCCAAGTCTCAACCAACTTGGTCTTCAGCCAGTTGTCAGGTCCCGCGGACCCAACTGGACTTCCCGCCAGGACTCAACCATCCTGGACTTCAGCCTGGTGTCTGGTCCTAAGTCTTTCAACCCTGCACACTTAGTAAAGGGGTTAAACACTAACAACCCTAACTTTAACCACTTTGTCATACATCAAAACCCGAGTTTGACCGTTAGTGCAAACTGCACCAACAGTATGCTGCAATAAGGAGCTGCTCCACAATTTTGAAGAAATTAGTGGAGAGAAGCTGTTCATGGGGAACTCGGCAACCTCGGACATCGTGGGCCAAGGGAAGGAGGTGCTGAAGATGACCTCGGGCAAGGTCCTGACTCTCACCAATGTGCTGTATGTTCCGGAGATTCGAAAGAATCTAGTGTCTGGATCACTGTTAAGCCAGCATGGCTTTCGCATTGTGTTTGAGTCCGACAGGGTTGTTCTGTCGAAGAAGGGAAGGTTTGTTGGAAAGGGCTATGTATCTGATGGGCTGTTTAAGCTCAATGTAATGGTCATTAGGCCTAAGATAAATAAAGGTGAAAGCTCTTCCGTTTATATGCTTGAGTCTTCTTGTTTGTGGCATGGTAGACTAGGACATGTGAATTACGATGTGATTCGTAGATTGATGAACATGCAAAGCATACCGACATTCCACCTTGACCAAAAACACAAGTGTGAGACTTGTGTTGAAGCGAAGTTGACAAGGTCATCCTTTCAACACGTTGAATGAAGCACCGAACCACTCAGCTTAATTCACACCGACGTATGTGACCTTAAAGGCACACCGACACGTGGTGGGAATAAGTACTTCATCACTTTTGTAGATGATAACACAAAATATTGTTATGTGTATCTTCTCAAAAGCCAGGATGAAGCTATAGAGAAATTCGTTCTCTATAAGAATGAGGTTGAAAACCAACTTAATAAGAAAATTAAGGTGGTTCGAAGTGACCGAGGTGGTGAATATGTATCATCATTCGCTGAGTTGTGTGCTGAACATGGGATTAGACACGAAACAACAGCTCCTTATACCCCTCAGCAGAATGGGATTGCTGAGCGAAAGAATCGAACTCTTAAGGAGATGATGAATGCTCTTTTATTGAGCTCTGGACTGCCAGACTCCATGTGGGGGAAGCTGTGTTAACAGCTAACTACCTTTTGAATAAGGTCCCCCGGAAGAAAATAGATAAGAGCCCTTATGAGTTATGGAATGGAAGACAACCATCCTACAAATACTTGCGTTTGTGGGGGTGTCTTGCCAAAGTTTTGGTGCCTGATCCGAAAAGGGTTAAGATAGGACCAAAAACTGTTGATTGCATATTTATTGGATATGCACACAATAGTAGTGCATATCGGTTTTGTATGTATGAGTCACAATTACCGGATATACACAAGAACTCAATAATAGAATCGAGAAATATCTCATTCTTCGAGCATGTGTTTCCATATAAGACCTGAGAGGATGCTAGCTCCTCAAAACGGGTGGAGGAAATACCAGAGGAAGAAGAAGAGGATGATGAACCAGTGGAGGCTGCGCCTCGGCGGAGTAAGAGAGCTCGGGTGGAAAAATCTTATGGATCAGATTTCATCACTTTCATACTGGAAGGTGACCCCCAGAGCTACTCAGAAGCTGTAAACTCTTCTGAGGGACCTCACTGGAAAGAGGCAATTACATCTGAGATAGAATCTATCTTACAAAATCACACTTGGGAACTTGTGGACCTTCCTTCGGGGAGTAAACCATTAGGATGCAAGTGGATTTTCAAGAAGAAGATAAGATCATATGGCACAATTGACAAGTATAAGGCGAGGTTGGTAATTAAAGGTTACCGACAGAGAGAAGGCCTTGATTACTTTGATACATACTCTCCAGTGTCGAGAATAACGTCCATTAGAGTGTTGTTGGCTATTGCTGCTCTATGGTGTTGGTGCAGTATGCACCCAAGTCAAACCTGTGTTTTGATATTGACAAAAGGGTTCAAAAGTTAAGGGTTAGTCGTTGTCTAACAAGTTTCTTGAGTGTACAGGAAAAGCCCTAGCGAAGGAATGCTAGGCACTGGCGAAGGACTGCCAGACAGGAAAAGCCCTAGCAAAGGGCTGCTAGGCTCTGGCGAAGGACTGCCAGAATGGACAAGCCCTAGCGAAGGAATGCTAGGCACTGGCGAAGGGCTGCCAGAAGAAAAGACCTAGCGAATGGCTGCTAGGCACCAAGCGAAGGGAAGCTTGGCAACTCAAGACCTGGCGAAGGACTGCCGGGCAAAAGTCCAACTGGAGGATCCGGTTGGCATCAGGTAAACTCTCCCGAGAGGAGTAGGTGAGGACGCGTTCCCCTAGAGGGAACATTAGGCGTTGGTTCGACCTAGGGCTCCATTATGGAGACCCAAAGTCAGAACCAAGACAGCCAAGGCTGTGTAAAATTAACTTATTAATTGCTGTTTTGGACTAACCCTGGATGCAGGACCGAAGGACTGTGTTTCTGCAGCTAAGAGAGCCTCAAAGGAGTGAGGCAGTAGCTGAGCAGGGCGCCCCGGATGTTTCGGGCGCCCCAGAGTCAACCCAAAATCAGCAGAGCAAGTAAACGCCCCGACAGCAGCACATTTGGGGGCGCCCCGGATGTTTCGGGCGCTCCGCGCGCGTCGGGCGCCCCGCGAGTCGCGGGCGCCCACTGTGCCAAGCCACTGGCAGCTGCAGCAGCTCACCCTCGCGAAGAAGATGAAGCCTTGACCGGTCAACCCGGGCGCCCCGCGCGCGTCGGGCGCCCCAGTCAAAGGTGATCCCGAAGAAGCAGAGAGATCAGCCTTGACCAGAGGGCTCGCCGGATCGAAAGCCACGTGGGGGGCGCCCCGAGCATCCCGGGCGCCCCCAGCCCTATATAAAGGACCCTCGACCCTCTTCTTCAAGAATCAATCACTGCGACTTTCATACGCTCTTCTGCTTCCACGACACGCTCCAGAAATCTTCCATCTCGAGCTCTGACGACGTCCTGCTGCTCCAATACTCTGATCTACACCGGACGTCGGTAACGAAATATTCATTTAAGTTTACGAAGCTAATTCTGTAATACTTGTGATTGTAAACTTTCTCGAACGTATAGAATTGCCCGCAGAAAACGGTCAACGACCGTGGGCCTTGGAGTAGGAGTCGACACAGGCTCCGAACCAAGCAAAACGACCGTGTTAGCATTGTTTTTGTGTCTTATTTCCGCTGCGCACTTACTCTTTTTTAAATCCGAACGATTTGCGACATTCACCCCCCCCCCTCTCTCGCAATTCTCAATCCAACATATGGAACCTGGAAATACATCAGATGGATGTAAAGACGGCCTTTCTAAACGGAGATTTAGAAGAGGAAATCTATATGGAGCAACCTGAGGGGTTTTCTGTGCCAGGACAGAATAACAAGGTTTGCAAATTGGTGAAGTCTTTATACGGCTTGAAGCAAGCTCCAAAGCAGTGACATGAGAAATTTGATAATGCCATGCGAGAAGGTGGATTCAAAATCAATGAATGTAATAAATGTGTCTACTCGAAAGCTACGGAAGATGACTTTGCCATCTTGTGTTTATATGTAGATGACATACTTATCGTTGGGAGTAATGATAAGATAATCAAATCCACGAAAGACATGTTGAACTCAAGATTTGACATGAAAGACATAGGCCTAGCTGATGTGATTCTAGGAATCAAGATTCTTAGAACAGCTGAAGGACTTGTTCTTAGTCAGTCCCACTACGTGGACAAGATTCTTGAGAAATTCACCAATGGTGATACTGTGTTGGCACGAACGCCGATAGATACGAGCCAACATCTATCGAAAAACTGAGGAGAAAGTATCTCTCAGGTAGAGTACGCTCGGGTGATTGGAAGTCTGATGTACTTGATGAATTGTACACGACCAGACTTAGCCTACGCAGTAAGCAAACTGAGTAGATACACGAGTAATCCCGGTATTGAGCACTGGAAAGGGATAACAAGAGTACTGAGGTACTTGAGATATACTCGTGGAAATGGACTGCACTATATGAGATATCTTGCTGTTATCGAAGGATACAGCGATGCGAGTTGGATATCTGACATAAAAGACTCGAAGTCTACGAGTGGTTATGTGTTCACTCTGGGAAGTGCAGCCATTTCATGGAAATCGTCTAAGCAAACTGTAATAACCAGATCCACGATGGAGTCTGAGCTTGTAGCTCTTGACAAATGTGGTGAAGAGGCTGAATGGCTACAGCAATTCTTAGAAGATGTACCGAGATGGCCGAAACCCGTGCCGGCAATATGCATACATTGTGATAGTCAATCTGCAATTGGTCGGGCAGAAAGCCATCTGTATAATGGTAAGTCTAGACATATACGTCGAAGACACAATACCATTAGACAACTACTCTCAACTGGAGTTATCACTGTTGACTATGTAAAGTCAAATGATAACTTAGCGGATCCGCTAACCAAAAAGTTAAATCGACAGTTAGTTGCAATCTCATCAAGGAGGATGAGTTTGATGCCGACAGAAAAAGTTGGTGCAAAGGAAACCCAACCTATGCAGACTGGAGATCCCAAGAACTAGGTTCAAAGGGACAACCTAACTGCACCAACAAAGTTGTTCATTGTAAGGGAACGACCCTTTGAAACAGTGAAGGATAGAGGTTAAGCATAAGACTTTTAATGATTCAATAGAGTTATGTAGAAAACTCTTAAGAGATCACCTATGTGAGAAAGAAGTGGGGCCGCTTCGAAGAGAATTGGAGGTACAATTCTTAGAACTTCTCGCAGAATCAGGCGTGTTCATGGCCAAGAACGAACACACCCATGAGAACTGAGGTGTATTAGGGAGAGTCCTGGGTGAGATGTGGCAATGCTTACATAAACGACAGCACAGTTCAAGGACATCGTGTCTACTGTCAGCCAGGAAGCAAACAGATCTTCACAAGGGAAGGTTCAAAGGGTGAAACCTACCTATCCTTTACACGACTCAACTGATGAATGCTATCACCATGTTTCCATTCATGTGGGAGATTGTTGGATATCTTGGATATCTATTGTGAATGGAAAGGGAGGTGGTGGGACTTTAGTCCCACATTGGAACTTTCTAGTGAGTAGAAAGTGAGGAGGAAAATAAAGGGACTCCCTTGTGAGTGGGGCTTTAGTCCCACATTGGGAGTTTTAAGGTAAAATGTTTGGTTTATATTGTATCACAAGCATGGTAGTTGTGAACAAATGCTAGGGGAGAGGCTCTCTCTCACGCGTGGGTGCGCAGGGGGGGTGCAAATCTAGGGTCCGGATTTGTACTGAACCAAGTGAACTCGTGTGCGTGCACGACCCGCGCACGTCGAATGTCCGACCGGTCGGGGCAAAATTTGTCCAAGCAGTTGAACCAAAGTTTTGCTAAATTGATTTTTGCTCAAATGTAACTGATGCATTAATTTTGATTAATGCGGGGGGTCTGAGCCTATATAAAGGGGTTGTGACCGAGAGCAAAAGACAGAGAGAAATTCTCCTCCGCTCCAACTCCACCTCGTTCCCGACCTCCGCTCCGCTGATAGCAGTCGGGTACATCCTCAGTTCGCCACGAGCAACGAGTGCTCCGTTGCGCCCGTGGTTCGGCTGTTGTATCCTGAGAGACAGAAGTCCATCTGAGCCTCGAAGCACCGCGGAGGAGGACGAATCTGTTTCAAGGAAACTGCGCTGTGCAGGCCTCAGCTACATCCCGGTCGGGAGACGTCCGACCACTACTCAGGAGTTCCCAGTCGGGAAACTCCACTCGGGAATTCCACTCGGCGGCTCGGGAGCTCACTCGGCTATTCCGCTCGGGACTCCACTCGGGAATTCCAACTCGGGAATTCCACTTTGCTCGGCAGACATTACTCCGATCGAAAGCTTCACTCGGGACTCCACTCGGGAATTCCACTCGGAGTTCGAAAGACGTTGCTCGGGTCGGGAGATTCCACTCGGGATCTCACTCGGCTACTCGGGAGTTCCACTCGGCTACTCGGGAACTCCACTCGGCCACTCGGAGCTCACTCGGCCACTCGAGAAATCTGTTTGGGAGCTCACTCGGCGGCTCGGGAGCTCGAAACTTTACTTGAAAGACTGCAGCTTGGAGAAAAAGCAGTCGGAGCCACTCAACAGAGATAAGTTGAAATTAATTTCTGTAATTTCAATTTAGTGTAAAATCTCATAAACTCCTCCAACAGAAACTAAACGTAATAAACAAACGACAATATAAGTAATGAGAGCTAAGTTTAACTTAACTATAATTGTAGAAAATATAAGAGCAATATGAAGTATAGCATTAACAAAACTAGAGTGGTTAAACATAATTGAAACCAAATAAAGCCAAGAACTTAATGCAATGGGAAGAACCAGACCAATCAAGAATTAAACAAAGTAAAATGCATCAAATTAATCATCGAACAGTTAATCAGCATGAATAAAATTAGCATGAGTGCGTGCAATCCTAAACCAGGGGAGAACAATCTAAGTACAAGCATTCATCAATCAAAGTAAACAGACCAAGCATAAACCACACAGCAAGGGAACAAGCTGCTGTCTGGAACTGCGGGATGAAGAAGGGGCTCCCCGTCTATTCTAACCCGAAGAGAAGAGGGGCTGTGGATGTAGAGTCGCTGGAAGAGGGCAGCCCGGAAGAGTTGGAGATGGCCGGTGGCCATGAAGCTTCTCCTCTTCTACCCCGAAGAGGAGATGGCGGTTGGATCTCTTCTTCTAACCCGAAGAAGGATATGGTCAGCCGGATGGAATGAAGATGAAGGCGACTGGTGCGGTTCAGGTTGATGGCGGCGAGGTGCTGGATGGAGAAGATCAGAACCTCTCTTGGTTGCCTTCTTCCGTGAGATGCAGGGAGGATGAGGTAGTGGTGGAGATCAGCCGGCGGCGGCGGAAAGGTGGACAAGGCCGCCGGCCTTGGCGGCGGCGATGGTGAAGCGAGTCTGCGAGTGGCGTGCGTGGGCGTCGAGAGCGGCTCTCCAGAAGACCCCTGTGCAAAAAAAAAAAGTGGAACCGTCGTCGCCTTAACGACTCCGTGGTCCCGAACCACAAACGTCCAGAGAGATAAATCATGATTTTTACTGACGGGATAAGACGCCTGGAGCCAAGAGGATTTAAGCCAGCAGATCAGGTTTTTATCCCGTGTGCAACTGACGACTCTCGAATTTGAAATCTCCGATGCAAACAGCCAACGCCAAACCAACCGAGTCAGCCCGTGGGAGCGGCTCTCCAGAAGACCCCTGGACCAAGATGATGTAGCTTCCATTTGAGAGCAGATTCTCTGGTCCACACTTTTGCGGACTAGGGGATGGTCCACTCGTGATTGCGGCCGGATCGTGATCGCGATCCGGCTACAATTTATTGTGATCCCCTCTAGCGTTCACCGTGCCCCCAGGTTATAGTTTGGGTTCGGGCAGGTGGCCGGAGGTCAACCGACGGCCTAAACCTTAAATCCAAATTTAGGGTTTAGTGTTTAAGATTTAGGGTTTAGGCCGTCGGGTGGCCTCCGCCACCCGCCCGAACCCAAACTATAACTTGGGGGGCACGGTGAACCCTAGAGGGGATCGCAACAAATTACGGCCGGATCGCGATCACGATCTGGCCGCAATCGTGAGTGGACCATCTCCTAGTCCGCAAAAGTGTGGACCAGAGGATCTCCCCCCCCCCCCCCCCCCCCCCCCCCCCCCCCCATTTGGAATAAGATCTCAGATCTGAACCGACCATCAAGAATGCTTCGAATCTCGATTATCGATTGAATCTCGATTAACAGAGGAATCAATTTAGATCTAGATAAAAACTTCATAACTTAATATGTGGTGATGATCTTCTGGGTCTCGAACTTGGATGGATCAGTAGCACGGTTTTGATGCAGTAAAATAATGGTTAATTATCATCTTAAATATTTACAGTTTGATACTTAGTTATGACATATTTATAAAAAAAATTTTAAATGAAACATGAACTTAGGACGTTAAATTTCTAGATTGCTCAACGCTAGCGTTTCCCAATTTATCCTAGCGGCCGATGAAAAATTTTTATTAGGTCAAATCGATCGCCTGAGGCAATGGCGTAGCCAGGATCTTCAACAGCCCTGGGCTAGAATCAATGTTAACTAAAGTAATGCAAAAAGAATCGGTATTGGAAATTATTCACCTTCTTCCTATGGTATCATATTTAATTTTACTGAAACATAAAATATCTAAAATCAGAAAAAAAACAAAAAAAAACTCAATCCCAATTCATATTCTTGTCCAGTTGTCCCTCTGTTTCCATTGATTTGGGGAGGAATAAAAGAGATAAATTCTAGGGGCGAAATTGATGAAACGATTGGAAAAAAAATATACATTTCCTAGTCAGAATAATTTCAATCAATAAGAAATTAAAGGATGAATATAATGAAGATGGATTACCGTACCGATGCATGAAAAGCAGAAAAGGTATTGCGCAACGGCGTCGAGCGAGCGAGGAGAACCGATGGCTGAAGAAGGATATGATGCATCTGCTGAAGGTGGCGACGATCACTACCTCGATGTGTGCTTCATGCCCAGAGAAAGGTGCTTCATAGTTCATGCTCAAAGAAAGGATAACATGATGATGGACTGATGGTAAGAAAAAAAAAGAGTAGGAAGAATAGATGCGGCAGTGGCGAAAGCAAAAAGTAAAGTTACGGCGGTAGAAAATTAGGGCAGCAGTAAAAAGAAAAGTTTCAGCAAAAAATAAATAATATATTAGTGTTTAAAATTGCTGGGCTGCACTGGGCTTCAGCCCAGTGCAGCCCAGTACTGGCTACGCCTTTGGCCTGAGGTTCGATACTATCCGACCTCGTTAATTATTTTTTTTTTTGGATGGATCATATCTTGAATGGATAGTCCAAATTATTCTAAAATTTGACCTCTTCATTTATATCTAAATTTAAACTCAATTTGGATTGGGATCCAAGATCTTTCATGCCTACAAAGACTATATTAAAATATTAACATCAAATATTAATGATAAATTACAATAGAGATAAATTACAATTAATTAAGTTTAAAAATAAATGTAAATTATGAAATAGGATATAAATATAAAATTAATATATGCGAATATCAGAATGTATGTATTTATACATATCAAAATATCATATCAAAATGATATTCATCACCGATGGTTGGATTAAAAGTTAGAAATGATATAAAATCAAATTATATATATTCATCTATTTTGTTTATTATATTCATGTACTAAATATCAATGTGACACGTCCCATGAAGAACACTAACTTAACATAATTTTTTTAAAACTGAATAAAATATTTTAATTATTGAATTTTAATTGTTACAACAACATAACAATAGATTAAAATTGTTATCGATTAATTTTTTAATAATTAAAAATTTTTAATTTACATTTAAAAATTCATTATTGTTAATTTAGTAAGATGAATTAATATTTGAGAACATTAATATAATCAAAATAATAAGATAAACAAATAGTACTAAGTTTGGTATCATTTATAATATTTTAATCCATCAATCGATTTTAGTTAAATTCGAATTAAAATCAATTGATGAAATATATAAAAAATAATATTATGAAATTAGATTTTATATATTCGTCTAATTTTTTATTATATTTAAATTTTTAAAAATCAATTTGTCTAAAATATTGGAAATAATAATTTTTTTTAATACAAATCCAATATTTTTTTAAAAATAATTGACTATTATATAGAAATTAATTTAAATAGTCAATAATGATAAAATGGATATGGGATATGTTCCGGAAAGAGTCGACGGCGATGGTCAGTCACTGAGGATCAACCCCTGTAGAGATTATTATGTCGCCGAAGAACTCGGGAATCCTGCGAAAGTAACACAAGCGTTAGGGGACACGCCGGCAGGGGTCCGACGGAGTCCACTCCGACGCTCAAGTTAGTAGGATATCCAAATGATGGTGAGAAAGAGAGATAATGCGTAAAGATGAGAGATCGTAACCCCCCTTACCGGAGGGGTTGAACTTCCTTTTATATCCCCCGTCGGCAAACTGATCATGCCTCCTTTATTGTGGCCACGTTTTCGATCTTCAGGCCGCGCCCGCCGCTTTCGGTGATAAAGGGATATCCTATGAAATAGTCTGCGTCATTATCACTTTTTCTTTAATTGCGACACTCGGGGTTCCCGAGGTCGGCAATTGTGGGGACTCCGCCTCCCGAGGCGGGCTCGGGAGTCTTCGGATGTGATATCTTCTGAAATACTCTCGGGGCCCCACCTCACGGAGAAGCCTGACCTTCCCGAGGGCGAACTCCAAAGGGGGCCTGGGCCCGGGACGAGAGGTTATACCCAGTCCCCGACTTCTTCATCCCCAGAGCCGGGCACGGGCTTTTCAACCCATCACAAGTCCCTCCCTTCAAGTCTGATCGAAGGAAGTGTGGCTGACTAATCGGACTAGTATCGGGATGAAGAAGTTGCCTTCGCTTAGGTATGCGCGGATGCGCCCGTTCCCTTCCTAAGCAGGGAAGCTTTTTTGGACTATATCCATCCCGTCCAGAGTTATGAGGAGCCCCCCTATTCGATGACTTTTACTTTTCCCAAGGAAGCTTCTCCGCTCCCCGAAGGCTCGTAATGATGCCTCTTTTTCCGAGATTACAAACGCCTGATCTTATGTTTGGAGGGTAGTGGGGTGTCCGCGCGAGTGCCTTATTGCCACGTATTACAACGGCTACCCCCCCAGTCCCTCTAGACGTGAGTGGGTCCCGCTACCCCTCGACGATCGGTAGTCTAGACAAAGCGGTTCCTAGCTTTCCACGCGTCTTGTTCTTATTGCGCTTAAGTCGATGCCTGCCGGGATATAAAGGGGGAAAAATAGGCGCCGATGTCCATTTCTGGTTCGGTGACCGGCGGTGCTTCGTCTTCCTCTCTTGCAAGGCTTCTTCTGCGCGTGAGTAATCCGTCATCTTCTCTTTTGCTGTCTAGGGGTCATGGAAGGTTATCGGGCGGAGTAGTACGAATTCGCCTCTTCGAGAGTGAGGCCCGAGGCTTTGCAAGCGGCTACCGAGACATATGGGGTTCCAGCCGAGGTGACGATGGTCATCCCTAAGGTAGACCAGAAACCCGTGGAGCCCCCCTGGCATGCTGACTTTCTTCTTAGGACAGATGGAGCTAGAGCTTCGTTTCCCCATTCCCCCCCTTCTTTGTGAACATAGCCTTTTATTTTAGCATTCCGTTGCACCAGATGGCTCCCAATGCCTTCGCCCAGATGAGGGGAGCATATATCATTTTAATCTTTTGGTCTTCCTCTGACTCCACCCCTTTTCCATTCCTTCTTCACTCCGATAGGATCAAGAGGAGTTTTTAGTTTCGCGGCCCGTCCGGGCCATAGGTTCTTGGGAGGGTTTCCTTCTTCGCACAAGGGATGGAAAGAGAAATTCTTCTTCGTCCGGCTATCGTCATTGCCCTTCAGTCCTTTATGTTGGATAGCTGATTTGCCAATTCCTTCCTCCTTGGAGAGCTTCTTTCGTAGCCTAACGTATCATCGTGCTAGAGAGGTACTCTCGGGCATGGAGTTTAGCGGCCCGGGGCTAGTTCAAAGTGAAGAACTTATGTACCGAGCGGGCCTTAGCCCTAAAGTGACGCAGATTAGTTCCTCCCTGGGTATGCTCATCTCCGTCTTCCATGCACATTGGTTCTGACTGATACTTTTTATGTTTGGCTCCTGCAGAGGAAGTCATGTATGTCAAAGTGATGAGTCAGTTCATCAGGTGGGAGGAGGCCGAAAAGGAGGCCCTGAATCCTTCTCTGATTGTTCCTGACATTCATCTCGCCTCCGCCGAGTCCGTCGAGGGGCCCCTTGTTTCGCCTCATGGGGTTACCTCCACCGAAGGGGTCGATGTTACTGTTATATCCCCCCCCAGCCACGAAGTCAGCGCCGCCAGCCCCGCAGGTTGCCTCGGGAGCAGGTTGCCTCGGGGGGCATAGAATCTGCTTCCTCCGTCCCCCGGTAGTCGTCCAGCCCCTCGGCCGGCAGAAGCGGCGGCTCCCCAAGGGCTTGGGCCCTTCTTGGAAGAAGCGTTGTCCCGTCCGTTCCTCTTCCCTGCCTTCAGTGCCTGAGGAAATGATTCTCCCTGCCGAGGTAGCTTCGCCTACTTCGGCCTCGCTTGTTTCCATCCCCGAGGTGGCCCCCTCCGTCTCCGTCGCCTCCGTTGGTACCCCGACGGGTAAGGAGGCGTCACATATTCAATTTCGTAGGAAACTAGATCGATTAAGAGAGAGGTTGGATGCAGCGTTAGAGGCCTCCATGCGGTCCCCCTCCATGGTGCAATCAGGGGGGGGACTTCGACCGCTCGAGCTTTGCCGAAGGGGATTTCGTGTCCTGACGAGAGGGACTTCAATTCTACCAGCTCCGTTGCTGAGGCTCCTGTCGTCCAGCATCCTTCTGTTCATCTGCCCTCTCCGGCGATCGAAGAGCAGGGTGACGTACCCTGTCCTCCAGCCGAGGTAGTCGTGCGGGCCTCGTCCGGGCCGCTAGCCAGTCTTTGGAGGACCCTTCTGCAGGTACGCATTACTATAGTATTTGCCTGTCTTTTCAGTGCGGCTGCTAATCCTTTGGTGCGACGTCAGGCAGCTAAGGAATGCCTGGTGATCGGCGGGGGCCTGTGTTCCAAGCCCCAAGCGAAGGCCTTACTCCAGTGAGCCTTGAAGGCGGAGGCAGCTGCGACTCTTGAGCATTGGTCCGGGGTGAAGCAGGCCAGCCACAACAGGGCTCTTCGTGAGGAGGTAGGGCAGCTGAGGAAGCTTTTGCATGACACCGAGCAGACCCTCGAGAATTCCCGACACCGGGAACGTCTGTCTTTCGAGAAGGTCGTGTCGGTCACCCAGGATCTCCTTCAGGTGACGCAGGAGAGAGACCAGCTCCAGGTGAGAGAGAAGGAGCTACATAGCCAAATGGACTCTCGGCTCCTGCTGGCTACTGACCGTGCCTTTGCCCTAAAGGATGACCTAGTCCAGGCCAGGGCGGATGCACGGGCGGCGTCTGAGCAGCTCTGGGAAGCCCTAATTGAGCAGGATGATATGTCTGCTGAACTAAGGTGGCTGAGACGGTCTGTTGAAGCTGCCGAGGTTTCTGCTTCTCGGGAGGCAGAGAGGGGCTTCAAGGCGAAGTTCCTGGGCTTGGAGGAGTTTCGCACCATTGTAGCCGAACAAGTAATTGAGCGTTTATAGCAGGGCTTTCATGGGGACCTCGGCGGGCTAAAGAAGGGAAAATTCTTACCTCTCGGCGATAGCCCAAGAATGTAAATACCCTTTGACTTGTGGACAGGTCTCTGCTTAAGGCCTCGAGTGGCCTGATTACAGACAAAATGTTGTTTATCTTTTTCCTTTGTGTGCGAATGACGTGCTCTTTGTCTTTGCGTGTGGGCTCCACCAATCGACTGCCTTTTAGGCGGATACTAGGAGTCATATCCCTGCCCGCGGCATTTTAGGTCGGCGAAGTCTCATTGCTGGCCCATGCTCGCTAAGGTGCAGGGGTGGTTTCTGAACCGTCTCCTCCGTATTATTCGCAATCTCCTTGATTGGACCCATTAAGAGTCGCGGGTTCATAGGCGTAGTAAGGGCGCGTCAGTCGAAAAGACGCTTGGAGTTATGGCACTTGCCACGCTTTAATTGCTTTGGGAGAATCCCCGCATTATAAATAGGGGGTGGGGGAGCCAGCTTTTCTCATCCCTCTGGTTTTTGCTATCTCCTTGTGTCATTACGTGCATCTTCCATGTCCCTGGTGCGAACCCTAGTGCTGCGCCTGTTTGAAGGACTAGATAGGGGTAGAAGCCTTGGTATCCTTCCCTTTGCTGGGGAGCATGGTGGAGATGATGTCCGGGGTCTCGCTGAAGATTCTCGGGGAGGTGGAACTCCCTGCTTGTCCGTGGGGTTCGGAAAGGACCTTATGTGGCCCTCCAGGGGGCATGGGGGAGATGACCCATCCTGCTGATCCCCAAACCCCTGGTCGGCCGGTGGCGGTATACCCCACGCACCATCGGCTTCTCGCGAAGACGAAGGTATCACTGGGATATGTCGTTACGCGGGGAGGGGGGGGGGGGGGGCGCCGGGGTTTGAAATATTTCCATCTGTTTTGCCACCCCACCCACTTGGTATTTTTTTCTCACTTGCACTCGGGTGGCAGCCCGGAGTTACGTCTTCTCATGCTCCGGAGAGAAATTGTGGCGGCTCCCCCCTCCTGACCCTGTTAATGTAATTCTTCTTTGCGTCTTTACACGCTCCAAGGAGAAGTTACAGCAGTCCATACCCCCTCCTCTTTTTTCTGCCTGTTTACGGCGAAGAGCGAGGGTGTCCTGATGGGGCCAGACTGCGCCTGTGAAACCTCAGGCATCAATCTTCATTCTGGATCACCCAGAAGGAATACTTGAGCTACTCATGCGTTACTTCCGTCGTCGATTTCCGTCCCAGGCTGCTCGGCGGGAATATCCGAGCTACTCATGTGTTACCTCAGGCATCCACTTTCGTCCCATGCTGCAAAGATGTATATCTTCGTGTATTTCATTATGTAAATGAGTAATTACTTTTGTTTGCTGGTCCTGTATGTATGATTGCCTCATATTTCAACGCATTGTGGGTTCTTCGGTAAGTGTTTTGCTTCTTACTCCGAAATCGGATAAGTTCCCCGTTGGGTTTTGGTTACTCGGTCGGGAGTGTAGTCCCTTGGCCAGGCGCCATTTGACCCGTGGGATATTGGTGATGTGGAGTACTTGGACGAGCGTGTAAGTCCCGAACTCAGCCTAAGTACCCTGGGCGTCAGCAGGACCGCGGGACATTAGGGCTTGGAAGTACTCGAACGGGCGCGTAGGTCCCGAACCGAGCCTAAGTACCCCGGGCGTCGGCTAGACCGCGGGGCATTAGGGTTTTGGAGTATTTGGCCGGGCGCGAAGGTCCCGAACCAAGCCTAAGTACCCTGGGCGTCGGCTAGACCGCGGGGCATTAGGGTTTTGGAGTACTTGTTCGGGCGCGAAGGTCCCGAACCAAGCCTAAGTACCTCGGGCGTCGGCTAGACCGCGGGGCATTAGGGTTTTGAAGTACTTGGCCGGGCACGTAGGTCCCAAACCAAGCCTAAGTACCCCAGGCGTCGGCTGGACCGCGGGGCATTAGGGTTTTGAAGTACTTGGCTGGGCGCGTAGGTCCCGAACCAAGCCTAAGTACCCCGGGCGTCGGCTAGACCGCAGGGCATTAGGGTTTTGAAGTAGTTGGTCGGGCGGGTAGGTCCCGAACCAAGCCTAAGTACCCCGGGCGTCGGCTGGACTGCGGGGCATTAGGGTTTTGAAGTACTTGGCCGGGCGCATAGGTCCCGAACCAAGCCTAAGTACCCCGGGCGTCGGCTGGACCGCGGGGCTTTAGGGTTTTGGAGTACTTGGCCGGGCGCGAAGGTCCCGAACCAAGCCTAAGTATCCCGGGCGTCGGCTGGACCGCAGGGCATTAGGGTTTTGAAGTACTTGGTCGGGTGCGTAGGTCCCGAACCAAGCCTAAGTACCCCGGGCGTCGGCTGGACCGCGGGGCATTAGGGTTTTGGAGTACTTGGCCAAGCCTTTGTACTTGGCCGGGCGCGTAGGTCCCGAACCAAGCCTAACTACTTGGTCGCGGGGATCAGTCGACTGGTAGTTGGCACAAAAGATCAGTCGACTGATCATTTGTGTAGTCGACTGGTGTTGGCTAGGAATTCAAACGTTGGGTTGTAACATTCAGATTCAGTTAGAACCAATCGACTGGTAACAGCTAGTTCAGCCACGAGCTCTATTTAAGGGAGCTCGATTTGGCTAGCTAGGGTTGACTAAATTGGCTTTGGTTAAATGTTAATTAGTAGTTTAAGAGCTCAGGTGTATGTTGTGGGTTGTGGCGAGATTTCTCCACCCACAAGGAGCTACACGATCTAGCTGGAGGCTTTCCGGGGATTCATCCATCGACGGATCAGGATCGTCCACCTCACGGGCTGTCGTGGAATAGGAGCTTTATCTCCGAACCATATTAAATCAGTTTGTGTCTTCTTAGTTGTTAGTTTAGTTTTGCTATTCCGCTTGCACACTAACAACGTGTAGGAAGAAAGCTGACGCATTGGGGGCAACGAACTATTCAACCCCCCCTTTAGCCATGTCCATCAATCCCCAACAATTACTACTAGTATAAGTGATTGAGTGGATAGGATGTTGGGGAGCCAATTACTCCAAAGACCCCAGGAAAATGGGGGAGTCACCAACACCTTTGTTATCCCTTGAAAACAATAGTGAGGGTGTCAACAGCTTGCCTACAACTCCAACATCCACTATCTATGAGTGGTCGAGTGTATCATAACAGGACAGTTGCTCGCACTCTAGCAACTACCACGATGAGTGGTTGAGTGGGCAAAGCAACTAAATGACTAACGACGGGCTTAACTATATGGAAGACGATACTCATCAGCATACAATTATGCAGATATGGTACATGACACTAAATGGACAATCATCCAAATAACAACAATGCAACGATACAATCAATAAATACCAAAATCACTAACATACAACTAAACTACTGGGTAAGATATCTCTAATGTCAATCAAACATTAGTTGTGTTTAATGATCATTTCTAAGTACTAGCGTATAAACGGTAGTTTACAGAATAGAAAATCAACGGTGGGACTGTATGGACATAAAATTTGATTAGCTCGAAGATCAATCAAAGAACCTATCAACGGATGATATCAAAAATAAAGAACAAGGTAAAGTAGTCATATTCAGAAACAAACAGTCATGCATTTAGGATCAATAATCTATATAATACAAAGGAGAAGTACTCAGCTTAAATGTAGATTGTGTCCGAAAGAACCCCACGATCGTACACATGTACATGGTCAAGGTCCTGTATCATGTTTAGAGTTAAGCTATATATACAATTAAATAAATTAGCTAAACAAATTACCAAGCAAGATTAGGATACATCCTAATTATAACATATATTTAAATAAATCCCCAATTAATAACAATTCTCTTCTTAACCTAAGTTATCAAAATTAGATTAAACACCCAACTTAACTCAAGGAATAACGTCCGATCTATGATTTAAACCAAATCCTTTAGGTTAATCCTTAATTCAAATCGCCTTAATTTCCCTCATCTAAAACCATCAAATATCAGAAACAACTCTAAACAACTCCAAATCCAATAAGGAACATCAATAAGACCAAACTACTAACCCAAGCCATGAATCCTATAGCAGTCTCACATATTACAACTCACGTAAGGGCAGTAACCCATCCACGAACAAAACTCAAAGGAAATCCAAAGGCATACAATTCCTAGAAATTCAGAAAACCTAATCTCAAATTGAATCTCAGATCTAATCCCACAGAAACAACTCCACTCCTTGTAGCAACCACACGGCAGATCAAGAAAAGTGCAGCAACCCGAACAAAGCCACAAACCTTGCATCTATGAATTTAATCAAGACATATTCTAACAAGATCAAACCCTTACCTTGATATCTCTCCGAATCCGGCAACTCAGCACAAGAGGAGGAAGATCGCGAGGGGCAGCGTGAGGGAGAAATCGTGGGTAGGGGCTCGCTAGGGATGAGGGAGGAAGATCGTCGGCTGGTCATGGGCTGGCGCCGATCACAACGTGAGCAAGGCGCAAATCCACAAACGGAGGAGGAACAGAAGAAGGAGAAGCAGACGACGAAGAAGAAAACAAGGAAGAGGAAGAAGGTGGCGTCGTGCATGGAGGAAGAGAAAGAAGGAAACCGAAATTGCAAGAGGAAGGAGAAAGGAGTTGACACTCGCGATGGGCTTCGACAGTTCACGAAGGGGGAGAGGGATTTTGAGAGAAATTTAGGTTTTTTATTAATTCTATGGTATTTTTCAAAAAGACCCCTCTAGTTTGGTTAATTCTAATAACACCCCTAAGTATTGGCTTTTAAGCACTTAAGCCCACTAAATTTCAAGTGTCTAACATGGTCAACCGAGTCAGGTTAGGTCCTATTATGTTTTGATCCCCGTGTATAAGTGTGCAGGTGCTTAGGAGCGCAGGAAGTCGAGTGGAAGACGCAGCGGTTGAGAAAAATGACACGGAAAGGAAGCCGACGGGCTCGGTGCATCCGAGAGACGCGGAGGTCTGCGGAAGAGTACGTTGGTGGAGCGAGAAGGACGCGCATGACGTCCGAGGGACGAGAAGCCGGGCAGAAGCACGTTCGAGGAGAAGGCCAAAGGAGGGTTCAAGTGACTCCAACTCTGGAAGGCCCGAAAATCACCAACAAGATCCACTAGAGTACGATCAGCATAAAGCTGACCGAAAATCACTCGGGCGCCCGTGAATGTGGGCGCCCCTATGCACTCGGGCGCCCTTATTCTCGGGCACCCTAGTGCATACAGGTGCTCGAGAAGTGATTTTATCCACGACTCAGCCATTTACGAACATTGCAAAGCGGATAAACATCCAGGCCACGTGTCAGGCGCCCCAAGCACTCGGGCGCTCCTATTGTGCCACGTCAACATTTGGATAGAGTTGACTAGGGCTATAAATAGCCCCCCATAGCTCAGTTCCAAATTAACAATCACTATAAACGAATTTCTTTCTAAGCTTTCCATTATTTTCTAAACTTTTCATTGTGTAAGAGGCTTCTCCTCCCGAAAGAGTTATTCAGGAAAATCGAGCTATATTTTACCTTGGATTAGCAATCTTCCTGGTTGCAAACCAAGTAATTGTCTGGCCTCTTTATTTTTTTGCATTATTTCATTTTGATGTTATTATTTTTATTGTGAACTAACTTACATCTTTGTGTCAGTTTCTCTTCCAATATCTGTACTGACCATAGTGGAAGCTGTAAGTACCCCTGGTTGATTTTGATGTGATCAACCGATTTAAGTTAGGTCCTGGTATGTTTAATCCCTCTGCTAAGTGTGCAGGAGCTTAGGTACGGAGGAAGTCGAGCGTAAGACGTAGCGGACGAAAAGGATTGTGCGGGGAAGTGAGCCGACGGGCTCGGTACAATCCGAGGGACGCGGAAGCTGCGGAAGAGTACGCCGGTGGAGCGAGATGGACGTGCGCGGTGTCCGAGGGACAAGAAGCCGGGAGGAAGGACGCTCGAGGGGTGAAAGGCCGGAGTCGGGTTCGGGTGAGTCTAACTCCGATTGGCCGGAAATCACCCAGAAGACGAAGAACCAAAAGACTGGTCAGTTTGACCATGTCAAACAGGCGCTCGAAAAAAGAAGAATTTAATTACTGCTAAGAAAACTCGATCCCAAGACCTCGGCTAAGATATGTTGTCATAATTACCACTTGAGATAGCTGGTGATGACAACATGCAATTGCCGATGTTACTACTTGAAGATTACAACAGCGAAGTCTAGAGCAGAAGAAAAAGTCTTAAAAGATAAAACCTTATCCTTTAATCAGATCCAATGGATGCAGTTTAATCCCATCCAAGATCAACCGTTCAGATTACATCCATGGATCAACGGCCAAGAGAAAATTCCTCAACAATCAATAATCCATATTTATTCTCTTAAGCTATAATAGGCTTAGAGTTTCAGCCTTTTCATTAATTCAATTAATTCATTCTTATAAACTCTCTAAAAGTCTAGCGTACTATTTTTGTAAGGCTTTTCCGTCACAAGGAGATTTTTATTGAGCATCCACTGCTTTGGAAGCAACGTTCTCAGTTGCGACCAAGTTTCTTTTTTTAAAGATGAGTGCCTCCACTTTCATTTTTTTTGGGTCTATTCACCCCCTCTAGCCGGTCCAACCCGATCCAACAGAAGCAGGTTCCTTTCTTAGCCATCCTCCTTTGAGTTTCAATTCAAAAGATATTATCTTGCCTTTAGTTTGGGTCTTACCCTTATTTTTGGGTTTGAATTTTCCTTTACCCTTTTGCACCATCAATATGGTATTGGCTTGATCTTCTTAGATTTAGTTTATTTGTTCTCAACGTACTTAACATCTCAAACAACGATTTGTCAATTTCTTTCATATTGTAATTCATGAGAAGTTGACTATAGCTTTTAGGCAACGATTACAGAATTAAGTTAGTGACAAACTCTTAGCCTAATGGGAAGTCCAGCCTGTCAAGATTCTCAACATAACCAATCATCTTAAGAACATGAGTTTCTACGAGGCTTCTTTTTGCCAACTTGCATTGAAATAAGACCTTTGATACCTCAAACCTCTCATGTCTTGTGTGCTCTTGATATAATCGTCTCAAATGTTCAATCATACTATAAACATCCATGTTCTCATGTTGTTTCTGAAACTCAAAGTTCATAGTCGTAAGCATAAGGTATGATACATCCAATGCATTGTCTTGATGTTTTTTTATAAACATCCTTATCAGTACGAAAGACATTAGAAGTAGGTGGTTCAGGAATATACTGCTTTAGGACATATAGTTTCCTTTCTTGTTTCAAGATAATTCTTAAATTTCTATACTAGTAGAGAAAATTAACTCTATTGAGCTTGTCCATCTCGAGGACAAATCAAAGTGATAGGGTATTTGACGTATTTACAGACATGATAATCTACAACATAAATAAGTGTATAAATAAGTATTATATTTAAAATTCATTTAATTAGGTCTTTAATTAAATGATTCTCCCATTAAATTATAAGACTAAGTAGGAGGTAGTCATGGATGTGGGCAAACATAATTTACCCATACTACTAGCCCCAAACTCAATAATGATTACATTTTAGTAGATTAAGATCCATATTTTATCTTATCTTGAATTAACTTTAATTAATCATCCAAGACTTGGCTATTTAGGTAGGTAACATTTACTAATTACATTGAATGCAACTCTTGGATGATTAAATGAACAATACAATTTAGTTTTTGCTCTATCTTGTGGTGCATTTCCTAATTTATGTCTCTAAGTTCTCAATCTTATTGAGATAAACTAGTTTATGTCACACTCAATATTTGATAAATTGGATATCACAATTATCCTGTCATATTTTACTAAGATAAATAGAGATATTTTATTTTGATAAACCTATTTACTAGTTGATCAAAATAGTAATGAGTATAACATTTTGGCCGACATGCATCTTAAATTAACTTAATTTTTAGTAAATTATTAATTTTTAACATGCATAATATACATCGCATAAGCAAAAAATAAATGTGATATGATTATAACTGATCTAATACTAACTTCTCAAATTAATGAAAAGATCGAAAGCTCAAGCTAAGAAAATTACATCTTCTCTAAGTACTTCCTAGATTGTCAACCTAAGAGACTTGTATCTTTTCCAAATG